>JAECUM010006977.1:0-143853 GCA_016617855.1 Megalonaias nervosa
GAACTTGCATGACTTGATTACCTATTGCAACGTCAACAATCAATTACCATTTATTATTCTGGGAGTCATCTTAAGCTTGCTAATGACTATAAGCTTGGTAATAACTGGAGTGTGTTTGCATAGGAAATTCAAATTTCGTACCATAAAAAAGGAGTACGTAAACAATTATAAACGATGTTACCGTCATGACCAACACCCTAAGAGATATCCAGTTTTCCTGTCATTTTGCGGGATAGATGAAGATATCGCCAAAGACTATTTTTATCCCAAGTTTGTGAATGGTTTGGCAAAATATTTTGGCAAAGACGATGTTGTCTGTTTAGGAGAAAAAGACGCCAGACCAGGGAGATTTATAGTTTCAGAAATTGAAAGATGTGTTTTTCTTTGTGATGTTATGATTTTACTTGTCACATCAGATTTTATCAAAAGTAAATGGTGTAAATATGAATTAAAACAAGCCGAAATTCAGGAAAAACCTTATATTTTGTTGGTGGAAGATGAAGTCCTGAAAAAAAAGATGCCACCTCTCTTGAGCAAAGTTCTTAACACTAGAATACGCGTAACATGGAAACGCAGAAATAACGAGATTGCGATCAATCCGGATTGGAATGTGATCATTCGGCAAGTTTTGGACTTTGCTGTAACAGCTAAGCGGGATAAGGCATTAACGGAATTAGAGGATGATTATGTGTAAAACTATCACAATGTTCTATTTACTGTATGACTAATGTTACCAATCATAATACTTTTTTTGATTGACCTCAGCATTTGTATTTGGCTAGTTTGTATGTGTTATTGACTCAATAACAACATACGAAATGCGAGAGCTTCTGTAGCCATCCTTTCTACAAGCACCACTGGAAAATGTACAACTAATGCGATAAATTATCATACGGGTATAATGTTGTCTCGTGTTTAAACTATCACTACAGTATCACATATTAATACGACATAGGAGTTGCAAAAAGAAGTATTCAAAAGCGATTTACATAATTAAATTCTTACCATTACTGATTGTTTTTATTTCATTTTGAAAAACAGTAGCAAGCATGCTGTAAAGATTGATTCTACTAAATTCTCAGCTATCGTACTGTTTAATTATATGTGAAGGCGTCTTCTTTAATAAATATTGTTAAAATTGAAAGATAGCAAATGGTGCTTCGACTCTGCTAGTTCACTACTATTTTATAGATGAAAGTGACTCAAAGAATCTCAACTAACAATAATACAGCAAGGTACTGAAAATTAGATTTAACCTCATCTACGTGAAAAGATAGTGATGTTGGAATCAAAGGCACAAACAAGTTAGTTCGTGTTTTGCGCTCTATATGTATGTATGTATGTATGTATGTATGTATGTATGTATGTATGTATGTATGTAATTGTAGTTATTTTATGTCTGACCAGGAAGAAAATGCTGGAAACAACATTTTCTAATTTTTAAATCTTAACCAAACTTTAATTTTAAGATATATATGTTATTTTGTTGGCATGATTCATAATGTTTCATCAGTGATTTAGATCTCTCAAGTGAAATAAATATTTAAGTTGCTATTCACGGTTATGACATGAATTAGTTAATGAAGTAATTCAAAATTCAATTTTGGCAAAACTCCCAATGTTCACTGCAGTTTTGTTTTCATATATTTAATGATAATGCAAAAGTATTTTATGATAGGCCGTGATTTACTGGATTTTCCGAGAGACGTAATTTTGATAATTCAGTGGAGTGGAATACAGAAATATTTCTCATCAAAATTAATAGACCTCGATAATGTTATAACCAAAATTTTAGCAACGTCTAGACGCTTGTTTGGTCTATAGCCTCCTCGTATGCAGACTAACCAAGTTAAAACCCCACATATATATATATATATATATATATATATATATATATATATATATATATATATATATATATATGTGTGTGTGTGTGTGTGTGTGTGTGTGTGTGTGTCCTGTTTTATCTTGAATTAGGATGAAGAATTATGTCACTAGTGATATTTTATGTGCAAATGTTCATAAAGCACAGAAGAACATAAACGGTAAATCGCTGAGGTTATCGCACGGAATACAGTAAAACATCTTTCACTTCAGTCTGTTATGCATATTGCTAGGCAATACGTCTGAACATAAAATATAAAGAAAATTTACTTGCTCCGAGTGAATAACACATATATTTGATTTCATGGGTGAAGGACTAAAGACTTCGCCACTCGTGAAAATATTGTTTTTTACCCACTCGATAACTTTTTCAGTTATTCGTTGGTTCAAGCAAAAATCCTTTAAGTATTTTCTTATTCCTGTTTTGATGCTTAATATTATGTTTATCCGTGGATTTAATAAACTAATCATTTTACTGTAAAAATGTGACTATATATTATCGTTGATTTGTTCCATCTCTCTTTATTTACATCCATGACAGGTCATTTACTTTATCGTTTTCAAATGAGCATAGCAGCGGAAGCCTTCGTCCAACGTAAATTTGACAACTCCGACTTTGTAAGAGTTATTGCCTCTTCTGACTTAAAGCTGAATACAATGTACGGCACACTCTTACTGCTACAAGTTAGTCTCGCAATTATTGTGGCTTTCTGTTGAACTTGATATATGCGACTGTCTTCATATGTTGATTTGTATATTTACCAATCAGTCTGCTTTTGCAGTTTAGGATATAGAAGTTATTGCCCCTTTCACTTGCAGCTGGGAGCATCTGGTCTCTCAGTTATTGCCGATGGCGACATTGCTATAAGAAAGATTTCCTCTGTGGCAGCACATATTTAACCAGGAAACAGCATGAAGAAGAAAAAGATTAAACAATATTCTGTATATATGTGTCGCTCATTTACATTAATTGAAAATGTGTCTTCATTGTTTTTGAATTAACAATGAACTGAAATCAGTGTTGAGTTGTTTAGTGTTAACAAAAAAGACACTATATTTTTTCAGAATGTATTCAAAAGGTTGTTCGTAATGAGATGGATGACCTTTTATGCTAAAACTATTATTTTTGTAAAACAGCAGACACCTGTTTTAAAAATTACTGGAAAAGGACATGAAATTCTGTCTAATAATGGTAAATGACTGCAGAATCCAATCTTTGAAAGATGATTTTCATTGTTCAGAAAAGGCTATTAAATCAGTATGTGCGATCTTTATCACTATGATGCACCGAATAGTGCAAGTGATACAAAATTTGTGGCAGGAAAAGAATCAGATTTATATATACCTTGTGCAAGCTGCTTTAAAGGAAAATATCAAATCTGGCATGAAACTTGCGGCAGGACAAAATAGATATATTATTTGTGCAAACTGATTTTTTTTCTGACTGATGTTTTCATTCAATACATAACATAAATATATGATATCATGTCTCAATACATCAATGAAATTATACGAACTACCCAGCTACAATTTCTAATTCATTATAGATAATACTTGTTTTCTTTAGGAATTAATAGCGGATTATTCGAAACATGAATCTGGAGTAAGCATCCCTATGTTCGATATACGTCATTCTCAATTGTTTTTATTGGCAGTTACCTACAGGGCAGAGGGAATATGAGAATGTATAGAGCTAGAAACGTAATGATTACTGATACTACATTTCAGATTGGACACCATTCTCCCCAGAGGTTTGGGACGGACTTCCATTCAAACAAACGTAATCTACAACCTACTAAGAATTAAAGAAACATACATAGTGAATGTATCGGACCTTTATAATATACCTTCATGGTATTATAGCGCAAAAACGTCAAACAAACGTATAATTCATGCAGTTTAACTATGCTTTTGCGACAGGCAAAAAATGCAACATTTGTAACTTTTGATTTATCTGCAAATAGAAAAGATAAATACAAAGTACATTTTATTATATTTAAAAAGATTAATAAATGCCATAACTTTAATTTGAAAGTTAGCTTATGACTATATTTGTCCTTCACCTTCTGAGCAAATGAATCGCATCAGCGAGGGAATAAAACCTTAGCTGGACCATTTTTCTTGGATTGGGTGATTATTGAAATTCATGCATCGGAACTAAATGCTATGCTGCCATTTAATCACTGCAAGGAAAACGAACGAACACACGTGCAAACTAGATTCATTAAAAGCAGTTCAGAAAAGCCTTGAATGGCACCTGCTGTTAAGAACTATGGCAAAAGCTAACTGTAGTAGTGAGAACTATGGCAAAACACACTGAGGGGCTAGTAATTTAGAAGTAGTAGTGAAGTTTTATATGCAAAGATACAGGCATTGAAAAGGGGGTGGGGGTTTGGCAGAAAACTAAACAGAGCCAATCCGTCATCAGAGGAAGAAGAAGAGGTAGGGAATCTGTATTCGAGTGTTTATGTCTATAAAAGCACATGCTGAACTTTTCCTTTCTTTGGAATGAATAATATATATTGATTCATTCAGCGTAACCATATCATTGGACGTTAGAAGAATGTAGAGGAAACCTGCTAGGGTAAATATTTTTATTTACTTATTTAAAGAATAATTGTAACATGTATCTTTTAATTTCAGAATGTGACTCTTCTATTCACAATGTTTTTACATGTATCTCCACTGCCGATAAAGTTTATCCATTATTAGAGCGCAGTAGATGAGATATGATTTCACCATTTATGTTTCTGAATAGATCCTTTTGAACCTGCTTTTGATATCGCTTGTCTGAATACCGACTTTATGCTCGTAAATATTATGCCTAATTTATGATAATAATAATAATAATAATAATAATAATAATAATAATAATAATGATATTATTATTATTTCTTTCATTATGTTTAGTAGTAGTAGTAATAGTAGTAGTGATGTTACTTGACTGGCATAGCTACAGCTGCTACTCTTACTACATTTACTAATACGTAGTTTTGATTAAGAATCACATTATTCGTGTTCTACAATATATCACATTATTCGTGTTCTCTAATATATCACATTCGTGTTCTACAATATATCACATTATTCGTGTTCTATAATATATAACATTATTCGTGTTCTACAATATATTATGTGTTTTCGATTAAATTCACATTACTCGTGTTCTACAATATATTGTGTTTTCGATTAAATTCACCTTATTCATGGTCTGCATATATTGTGCGTCTTCAATTCAATTCACCTTATCTCTACTGTACAATATATCTTACATTTTTGATTCAATTCACCTTATTCGTACTGTACAATATATTATGTGTTTTCGATTAAATTCGCATTATTCATGGTCTACATATATTGCGTTTTCAATTCAATTCACTTTATTCGCACTCTTCTGAATATTTTCTTTTCAGTTCAGTATGTATTCCCAGACAGACTGATAAATGGTCTATTTTTTTCATCCATTCCTATTTTTACTGATGAATTGTATATCTCTTATCATGTACCTGCTTCCCATTCAATCGAATTATTTATGTACCAAATTATTATTATTATTATTATTATTATTATTATTATTATTATTATTACTACTACTACTACTACTACTACTACTACTACCATAACCATTATAACCACAAGAATAAGCAACAGCAACAAGAAGAACAACAATTACTACTGCTATCATAAGGTGGACTTTTGGTAATATCCATATTGGTCAGTCGCATCAAAAAGTCATAAAACTACTTGTTTCTTTGTGGTGATTATTGTTCCTGTTCCAGAACTACCGAACAATCAGCCTCATCAGTCACCCAAGCACGGTTATGCTTAAGACCTTCCTCAACAGACTGAAACCCCAAGCAGAGCACTTAATTGCTGAAGAACAGGCTGGTTTCAGAGCAGGTCGTAGCACTATGGAACAGATCTTAAATCTTAGAATCCTCTGTGAAAAATATCTGCAGCATCAACATGACCTCTATCATGTCTTGGTTGAATTCAAGAAGGTTTTCCATGGGGTATGGCATGCAGCCATGTGGGCCATCATGCAGATATACAATATAAACACACAGCTAATCAACACCCTAGAAAAACTGTATGTCAAGGCAACTAGTGCAGTTTTCGTCAATGGCAACATAGGAGATTGGTTCAGAACTAAAGTCAGAGTCAGACAGGGGACCTTCTCTCACCTACTCTCTTAACATCTACCTGGAAAGGATCATATCTGATTCCTTGGAAGACCACGAGGAAAGTGTCCGTGTTGGAGACAAAACAATCACCAACCTGCGCTTCGCTGATGAAATCGATATCTTAGCAGGAGATGAACAAGAACTAAAAACCTTAGTGAACCGTCTCAACCAAGCATCACTTAGGTATGGAATGGATATTAGCGCTGAAAAGACAACCGAGTGGCATTTAAAAGGAAATAAGAGTGAATGGATAGAACCTGGGCACAGTGACAGGCTTCAAGTACCTAGGTGATATCGCCTGTGATGAAGGTTCAAAATCTGACGTCCTTTCCATGATTGCGCAGACAACAACTGCTCTGGCTAGGCTGAAGCCTATTTAGAACGACAGCAACATCACACTTGGGTCCAATATCAAGCTTATGCACTCCCTCGTCATATTCATATTCCTGTATTCATGTGAGACACAGACCCTGAGGACAGAACTTGAGAGAAGAATACATGCCTTAGAAATGAGATGTTATAAAAGGATCCTGAAAATCTCATACACAGACCACGTCTCTAATGAGGTGCGCAAAAGAATCCAAGCTGCCATTGGACCATATGAAGATCGGCTCACCACCGTAAAGAAACGCCAACTAAGATGGTATGGTCATGTGTCACGCTCACCTGGCCTGTCAAAGACAATCCTACAGGGCACTGTGAGAAGAAAGAGAAAACGAGGTAGACAGAAGAAGATATAGGAAGATAACATCCAAATGTGAACAGGTATGGACTTTGCAAAGTCCTAAGGAGCAGTGGAGAACAGGCCAAAATGGAGAGAGATTGTCGCAGTCATCAGTGGCGCGCGCGCGTGTGTGTGTGTGTGTGTGTGTGTGTGTGTGTGTGTGTGTGTGTGTGTGTAAAATCATTATAGCGGAGAAAATCTTGAATAGCAACATGTGCATTATCTTTGGGTGAATGTGGACTCTCATAATATTGTCCAGTGTCATGTAAAATGTCCTTTTCATTAGTAACTACTTCACTTTGGGAATGAATTGAAGATGTCATAACTTTACTTTAAAATTCCTATTTACCGAATTAAAGAAGTATTTAATCACCTTTAGCCTTCATATACACAGTTAGCAAGCGGTCTTATTATAATCCCATTCATTTATTGTCTTGGATGTTTCAGTTCGTTCTCTTTTGTTTTATCATGCTTTCATCAATAAGATCTTCAAAAGATAATGATCACATTACTGCCTGAAGTAATGTGTCTTTATTCTCATATATATATATATATATATATAACCTCAAACTAGGGTATTTCATACATAGATAATTGTAGATTGATGACCCGACTTATATATATATATATATATATATATATATATATATATATATATATATATATATATATATATATATATATATATATATTAAAGGGATAGGTACTGTAAGGTCTCTTTTGGGCCCAAAAATTAATAAATTGTTCAAATTAGTTGATATGATAATACCATGGCAAACATTTGTCAACATTTGAAAACTTGAAATTGCAATTGATTTTTAAAAAATTAGTTATAGTTTCGTGCTGATGATGTCACATTTGGCTATAAAATAACTATATTCTACTCTTTCTTTTTTAAATTAAGGTGGTCCACATGCGACGACCAATTTCGTATTTGTACATAATATAATGGTATGCGTGATTAACCTTTGACTCAAACAACGTTTTGTTTGTCCATGTGAAAATTGAGAAAATTTAAGTTGGTCAGCGTTCATTGGTACCTTGCATCTCTATAACAGTCAAGTATTAACTACATCTAAACTGAGGCGTCTGCTACAATGAACGCATAACATCATTTTGAAATAAACCATAATGAATATCTGTCCAATGTAACATATATTCATATGGCACAGTGAAACACTGAGAAATTTAACTTTGTTCCTAAATATACAGGTGCATGTTCGTCAAAATCCGCAAATTTCGCCATATTTCTGCATCTTCAAATACCTCAAAATCTGCAAAGCATTTGAGAACATTTTTTTTCTTTCTTTTTACAGAAGCACATAAAACCATCTCATACATATGCAAATTTCAAACATGTTCTCTTCTGCGCTCTTGCTTAAGGTAAAGACCAATAAAGACAAACATTGTTCGGAACTCACCCTTCATGGGCCATACGATTTAGGTACAAAGTATAAATGTATCAAAGCCGATAGCCTCGGTCGGTGAAGTAATAATAATAAAAACGTGCTACAAATACAAGGACATTAGTCTTAACACAAATACAAGGACATTAGTCTTAACACAAATACAAGGACATTAGTCTTAACACAAATACAAGGACATTAGTCTTAACACAAATACAAGGACATTAGTCTTAATACAAATACAAGGACATTAGTCTTAACACAAATACAAGGACATTAGTCTTAACACAAATACAAGGACATTAGTCTTAACACAAATAAAAGGACATTAGTCTTAACACAAATACAAGAACATTGTCTTAAAACAAATACAAGGACATTAGTCTTAACACAAATACAAGGACATTAGTCTTAACACAAGTAGAATGACATTAGTCTTTAACACAAATACAAGGACATTATTCTTAACACAAATACAAGGACATTAGTCTTAACACAAGTACAATGACATTAGTCTTAACACAAATACAAGGACATTAGTCTTAAAACAAATACAAGGACATTAGTCTTAACACAAATACAAGGACATTAATCTTAACACAAGTACAAGGACATTAGTCTTAACACAAATACAAGGACATTAGTCTTAACACAAATAAAAGGACATTAGTCTTAAAACAAATACAAGGACATTAGTCTTAAAACAAATACAAGGAGATTAGTCTTAATACAACTACAAGGACATTAGTCTTAACACAAATACAAGGACATTAGTCTTAACACAAAAACGAGAACAATAGTTTTAACACAAATACGAGGACATTAGGACAGAGCTAAATGGTAACCTCAGGATCAACTAATGATCCTAACTTGCACATTAAAAGAAGCGTGAGACATCATGGTATTACAGTATTTTGAAATGTAGCATTTAATGTATCTCGTGCGGAGACCACAGCTAAATAAATTTTACTGATTTTTCCTATTTGTTGATTATTGTGTGTAACTTGTGATTACAATGTTTCAGAGCTAGACCTAATTATTTCATATAGTTTGTATACAGCTAAAACATTTTGATGTTTTTGTTCGCTCTTTGAGGTCGAAGATGACTATGACCTCACTAACTGGCTTGATTTCTGTGAGCACATAAGTGGTTGATCATGCCAATTTCTGCTCGGACCTTTCTGTGGCACACTTGACATTAGTTGCCTTTTGGGTTAGTTTGATCAACAGTGGACGGTCTGCAGTTCCTAGATCTACACCGCTCGCGCTTCTGCATTGCCTCTATAATTCTCTTCCGTTCAAAGTCTGTAGCTCCAGTATGGCTGAGACTGCGCTAGGTAGAGAGATCCTATGAGAGATCTTCCCATGACTCGTGGTCAATGCTGAAGTGTTACAAAGATGACCTGAAGTAATCTTTAAATCGTTTCTTCTGACCACCCTGATATCGTTTTCTCTCCTTTTGACCGCAGTAAAAGATCTTTCTTGGTAGACGCTCTTCTGACATCCTGGTGACGATGTCTATCCATTCATCAGCAGATAATGGATCCTTGAAATGTCTGCTCCTGTGAAAACCTCAATGTCTGAGACCCTGCCGTGCCATCTTATTCTCATTAATTTTCTCAGGAAGCTCTAGAGCAAGCTGGTTCAGCTTCTTGGCATGGTGTCTGCACACCGTCCGGGTTTCGGATATAATCAGCAGCGTCGGCAACACAAAAGTTTTTGTAGACCTTCAGGTGTCACTGGCAGAAATGGCTTTGGCAAATGAGACAATAAAGAAATGCGCTGAACACGACCTCCAAATCACCAATACAGTTTTCTGTCTGTCAAACAACAAGACGTATTGGATACACCTGTATTCGAAGAACTAGACTCTCGTTGATTACCTTATCGTCAGGGAAAGACGGGCAAGATGTCCAAGCGACGAAGACCACGAGAGTTGAGAATGCTGGTCTGACCACAGTTTCATAGTCTCCAGACTCAATATCCATATTCAGCCTTGCAGACGACCAGAAGGCAAAGAAGTGCCCTATCCTAATGTCTTCATACTGAGACAGGGGAATATGAAATAGGCATTTGTCGAAGAACGATGGAGCCAAATAGAAACAATCGATACGAACTCAAAGAATTTCGACGAAAACCGGACATCCTTCAGAAACTCTGTATATACAACTACCACCGCACGTAAACATCAAGAATGGCTTGATGCGAACAATGTTGCCATACAGAGACATCTGAATGAGTAACATCGGCTACAGAAGGCCTGTTTAGAATTCAGCACTTCATCATCTAAAAATGGCAGCCTTCAGCAACATCAAGAGGACTGTCCAATGCAAACTCGGAGAGTTTCAAGACTCAAGGCTGCACTATAAAGCAGATGTGATTCAGTTCTACGCAGACATGAATTACATGAATTACTTCTGTGATGCTTTGAACACAATCTACGGGCCACAGTCATCAGGAGCTTCTCTAATAATGACTTCTGACATTACCATGCTGCTCCCTGAAAAAGAAAAGATAGTACGAAGATTGGCAGAACACTCGAAGAACAACCTCAATCAATAGTCATCTGTCAGCGAGGAGGCTATTGATCGCCTGCCCCAAGTGGAAATCAACATATCACTTGCTGATCCTCCAAAGCTGACTGAAATTGGATTGCTCTATTATCAAATGGCAAAGCAAATAGAGAAGATGATATGCCAGCATAAGTCCACCAAGCTAGAGACTCACACACAGCTTAGAAACTGACTTACTCTTCCAGTCAATGTCGAATCAAGCAAATATACCCTAGGAGTTCAAGGATGCATCCATCGTTCACTTGTACAAGCGGAAAAGCGACAGACAATCTTGCGACAGCCATTACAACATCTCCTTGGTGTCAATACCGGCAAAATCCTCGCCAGAATTCTGTTGAATCACATTGTGCATCACATCGATCAAGCGATCCTGCTTTGAAAGTCAGTGTGGCTTCAGGAAAGGACAAGTGACCATAGTGTTTGCAGTTCATCAGCTTCAGGAGAAATGACAGAAAGAGAACTCCAACCCGTACACTACATTCGTCAGTCTGACAAAAGCCTTTGACACAGTCAGTCGTGGGGGCCTTTGGAAGATCGTGTCAAAATGTGTTTGCCCAGAGAAATTGATCGTGATGGTTTGACAATTCCATGATGGGGTGCTTGTTCGCGCTGAGATCGACAGCAAATCAACTGAACCATTCCAAGTCTCCAATGGAGTTAAGCAAGGCCGTGTGCTGACACCAACCCTCTTCGGTATGATGTTCTCTGCCATGCTTACCGATGTCTTCAATGACTGTCATACTAGGATCGACATCAGCTACCGAACCGACGACAACCTCTTCATTCTGAGGAGACAACATGAAGTGATTTCCTATTTGCTGATGACTGTTCCCTGAATGCCATTTCTGAGCCTGACATGCAACAGAGTACGAGTCATTTCCCTTCTGCTGGTGACAATTTCGGTCTCACAATCAATATCAAGAAGAAAGTCGATGCAACAACAGACACTAAGAAAGCCTTACGTAGAGCCTACCATCGCAGTAAATGGTCAAGTTCTCCTGGCAGTGGACAAATTCACCTATTTGGGCAGTAGATTGTCACGTTCAGTCGAAATTAATGATAAATCCAACGTCACTCGAAAATTTACGAAACGAGGATTGACGCATGATCATTAGCCAAGGTTCCGATAACCCTATCCACACCTTGGCATTTCGAGAAGATATTTCTGAGCTTCGGGTCTGTGAATATCGTTGGATCTGGCGGCAAGCCACCGCATCCAATCAAAATTAAGTAGTTCAAATCTGAACACTCTTCCTATGTGATCGAGACAAAGGGTGCACGCAACGTGAATGGACTGATCAATAAGCACTTTTCCAGGGCTGGTGCGTGTTTGCACAAATACCTTTCATTCAAACAGACCTGTAATTGCGTCCCTCTGGTACATAGTCATACTTTCGACGTTAAACTTACAAAGTATTCTATTTAGGTCAATTGCCACCACCGTTTTCGGCGGATGTATAATGCACTACGCTGTTGGGTGGCGCTCTACAGTTTCGTATTTTGCATAGGGTAGAATTTTAAAGAAAAAGAATTCCCCCGGGTTTCCTCACTAGTTATACTGGCTATTTAAAAAAGACCTTGTATATATTAGGTATTGTTCAATGAACCTTTAATTCCCTTTATTTTGGTGTATGATTGATGGGTGTAATATAGGTTATAGAGTATACAC
Source organism: Megalonaias nervosa (assembly GCA_016617855.1). Classification (NCBI taxonomy): domain Eukaryota; kingdom Metazoa; phylum Mollusca; class Bivalvia; order Unionida; family Unionidae; genus Megalonaias; species Megalonaias nervosa. The sequence continues at coordinate 12,441 of JAECUM010006977.1, forward strand.
CTTGGCCTTACTCCAGATGTGCACCTTTCAAAAAAGTGCTAGCTCCACTTGGTCATTTTCACTTCCTGAACTTCAGAGGTGAATTGTAAAAAAAGAGCCGATAACTTTTTTTTTTTTTTACATTTTATATGTTTGGTAATTCATTCATTGCACTTTCAGAAGCTGGTATTGTCTAGTCTGGCAAAATTCATTTTCCCTATTTTAATAGCTGCTAAGGATAGTGTACTTTAGACAAATTCAGGCTGATTTTTGGAGCACAAGGGAGCAGTATTTTAGTTAGCAGTGTGCTAAGATCATTTACAATTTCCAAAAGTACAATATCCTAAGAAATGTCAGCCACATTACATCAAAGTAGCATAGAGGTATGCCAACATTCTCTCCACTGTGCATGTTTTAAATGCAAACAACTTCACCTTACACACGTCACTCTCTCAAAAGTACATAATAACTGGTGAGCGCCCCCTTGGTTAGTCGGCATTACATACTAAGGGAGGCTGGCCAGGATTGGTTAATAATGTAAGTTATCTTTTAGGAAAAAGAATCTGTTGAGAGCTTATCCTAGTTGCAAGTGAAAAAAATAGAGACATTGTATTATTGATGGAATTCCAGTCCTTTAACAGTCTTAAGTTTGGAACACTCATTACTAAAATTAGCACCTGACTCTTTGGTGCGGAACTGAAAGCATATGTTTCAAACACATGCAGGTCCAGAAAATGCCGCGGCACATATCCTTTCCTGTACACAGAAGCTGACATCCAGGTTTCATCTATACTGATAAATATAGGTTTGATCATGGGTAGTCAGAAATTTTAAGTTATTAAAATTTTAATATCATGGTGTTTGCAGAGGTTTGCTATGGGAACTGAATTAGTACCGTGAGTCCTAGAAATATCTGAGGTGATCCAAATAGAGTTTATTTCTTCCTTCCTAGGATATTTCCGCGGACAAAATGTACGATTTGTATATACATTTGAAACATATTTTTTCTTGCAGAAACAGCCAACGTATGCCCGAATGAATAGCTTTTACTCTCAAACAACTTATTTATTAAATGTTAAAATAAACATAATCTTGGGAATATCTTGAATATCAGGCTATTGTTCTGTACAAAAACGATAGTTTTGCACAATTTGTTACAGTTTGAAATGAAATAAAAGAAGTATGCCTTGTTTTGAGAGTATCCAAACACGATTCAAAATGTCTGCCTCCTATCAGCAAATTTTCCGCAAACTGTTATCATGATGCAGACGTGTTTCTTTGTTGTTTCCAAATGCATTTGGGTTTTTTACAGTTGTCACAGATAGTTTGGTATGTAAATAAACTTGTGGTTGTCCAGCATTGTCATGTGAGCTAGATAAATTCATATGCTTACAGTTGTTATCGCTTGTTATGTTGCTTGTAATTATGGTCTGCGGTCTTGCTGACGTTTTACGGGCAGGTCCCTCAGCATCTTAACACCGGTGTTATGAAACACCCAAATCAACCCAAATCAACCCAAAATCCAAACCAAATCGCATTGTCTATCAGCTCATCTCTAAATTGCAAAGCTCCCCACCCCCATTTTTTTCTCTTTTTCTTTAAAAGTTGGCGTTCTTGTGTCTGGTTGATAAATAATGAATACAAATGCAATTTACTAGTCCTATATCTTTTTGCTTTAATCTCCACCCAATTAATATATAAATAGACAAAGATGAATAAAGTTTTAATTTTTTTTTAAAATTCTTAACAAACACTTCGAAAACAGGACAGATAAAGTAATTTTAAATTAAAATCCAGAATGAAAATATTTTATGCTTAAAGGCCGACAGTAACCCAGAAAGTCACCATGTGGCAATGATTGTGACAAATCGGTAAATGTTAATTATCTCAATCCTATAATCTGAGCAACAAGTAGATCTCAGCTTTTTCTTCCTGACATTACTGGTAATGGGGAAAAAAGCATAGATTTACTTGTTGGGCTTAAAATTAGTATGTACCGACAAATATTGCTTTGGCGATCTTTCAATGATCGTGCCGCCAAAAAGGATACCGCGATAAGAATGACAATTGTTTGATGATGAGAATGTCATTGCACTTACACTTTTTTATTTTAATTGTGAGAGTTGTATCCATTTGTGTTAATTTACTGACCATGACATAAAGTATATAACAGGCAAATGTTTCGAGTCTTTCTGCACAATTCCCCCAGTCATTGTGCTACTTGTTTAAAAAATTGTTCATTGAATCCTCATTTGATATATCTAGAACGCATGCATCTAGATTTCCATGTGGAAATTGCTGATCAGATGACGTTTCCAACTGCATTCATTGTGGATTGTGTTCTGCATGGTTTCATGCGACTTGCCAAATGCTAAATACTGATGAACTTAGCCAGAGGTCTTCTCTTCAGCTGGATTACATGTGTTTATCCTGCCATTGTGTGAATGGTGATGGAGTAGCTACCAACCATGGAAACGTCATGACCAGTGAGGAATTACTGAAAGTTATCATGTCCGCTGAAAGGAGAAAAAAAAGCGACGTATACATTGTCATTGAAGCACCTGATAATGATAATGGTGACAAAAACTTCCCAGATGACTGGTGTTGGGATTGGAGAATTGCTACAGTAGTTAATCAGACTTGTTGTTACTGATACTGTTGACAAATTACATAGTATGTATATGAAAAAATGAACAGTACTGTGTCAAGAGAATGGTCAATGGTGTGATCACATAAGAACCAATATTGCCTCAGCCATCAAGTGTTTTACCAAGTCATAGATATTATACTAAATTGATGGCAGCCAAATCATTCAAAAAATTCTTAACAACAATTGTTGGATTGCCTAATTCCTTTCCTGTAAAAAAAAATGCTGGCCATTGTGGAATACTGTGGCAAAATGTCAATAATCTTTAAACAACATGGAAATTCTAAGAAATCAAAGGCATAAGTAAGGACAGACCCAAACATTCTAAAGAGAGCAGCTGAAATGGCAAAGCATGAGAAAGTCAACAAGGTTCTGACAAAACTTGTGGAAGACAACAGTTTCACAGCTCCAAAATCTACTAAGCAAATAAATGACAAGAAATTGAGAGACCATAGATGAAAATGTTAAGAAAATATTAACTCCAGAATAAATATAGCTGGTGATGTGGTGTTTTAAGTGAGCTTCACAATAATCAGATCATCCAAGAAATAATTTTAACAAAATACAAGCAACATGTTGTCAATGTTTATAGCGATGAACAGATGGATAATATGATCAGAAACTGTGAAGAAGATGACAGGATTGTTCTGAGTCTTGGTAGAACATTCAACTTGGGACGTCTCATAGTCTTTTCCTACAAAAACCGATGTGTGATAAGCAGTAGAACCAATGATTTTCTGGTAATGTTTAGGCTGTACATGATACATTTGGATGCTGAAGAGGAAACTTAACGGAAATTTTTCTCACATGTTAGCAATCAGTTAAGACACAAAGCTTGATTAACTATAGGATGTGATGAAGAAAAGAGCCAAATTTCCACAGGCTAAATTTTTGTTATGTACAAAACACGTTCATGAACATGTAAACAACATCTTCAAGAAAACGGGGCATGTGTATAGGCCTGTAAGAGAATACTTCAAAACATTTTTGGAAACAATGATGGATTATTATATGCCATAGATGGAATTTGATTAAAGATGTCAGAATTTGGAACCTTATTTCCAAGAATTTCCAATATTCAAAGCATACTGGCAGAGGTTTGTGTTGGAAAAAATCAGCACTTATGTTTACCATCCATTATGCAACTAATTAATCACTGCACCATGGACAAACAACAACAGTGAATCATGAGTTAATGGTGGCTGTTAATTAGGATAGAAACAAGTTCCCAAAACTTATTGAAGAGATTGTAAATATAACGAAAAATCAAATTTGCATCTCTAATGTGCCATTTATAGCAATGGAGATTGGTGTCTAGCACCTTCAATGGAGCAGCATGCCATTCTACAACTAGTATGGCATGGTATGCCAAAAATGGCAAAGATAGCCATGTACACAAATTTATGCTGGCAAAACCACCACCAACAACAAAATCCAGATTTATCAGTGCCAGTAGCCTATATTTTAAGTGTCCAAAGTTTTCCGAAAATGTTGGAAAACAGCCAGGCCAGTGGAAACAGAAAGGACTAAAAAATATTATAAATGACAAATTGTAAAAATTGATGTACTTACATATTTGTATGCTTAGTCATTAAATTTATATTTTTCTCTTGTAAATTGTTCTTTTATAACTTGTTACTTTATAATTTGCATGCATTACTAAATAAACACCTGTTAGATTTAAATCGGCAGACTTACAAAAACATAGGCATTTAATTGAGCACGAATATGTCTTTTAAAAGAGTTAATCAAAATTCTTTCCATGCCAAATTCCGAATTCGCAAATGTAGGTTTTAGATGGCTGATATAGAACTTGGTTACTCACTATGTTTTCCAAAACAACAAGGCCTAGCATCATATGGATGTACAACATATTGCACATGTTATGATTCTCATTCAAAGTCTTATATCACTATGTCGTCTAACTCATATAAGTAAGTGAACTTAGTAAACAACACAAATACATGTTCATAATGTATCGTAACATTTAATGTTACATTTTATTTCAGGAATGTTATCAGAGGTGTTAGAGACGCTTATTTGGACACAATTTTTGATTTGGAACACAGAAAGTCATGCAGGAGTCCTCCATATGCACGCAATAGCTGGACAGCAAATTCAAAGGCTTGCCAGTCCTGCTTCAACCACCTGCCGAGTGGGAAATTATGTTGATCAGTTGATCATTTTAGCTGTGCTGATATTTACAATAGGAGAATTCAGTGGCTGAAAGACCCCCCCGATGTACATGTTGTCATTGTAGTGCATCAGAAGAACATGATGCAATAGCTGGGTGGCAAGTTCAAAGACTTTAACAATATAAAACAATTGACCAAATTGACCACTGCTGAGTGGTGGGAAAATATGCTTATATTTACAGTGACTGAATTCTGAGGCAGAAAGACCCAGTGACGTACATGTGGTCATTATAAGAGTACATCAAATGAACAACTTCAGCTTTTGTTATTGTGTTCGTTTCCAAGTGTAGCTGAATAAGTAGTGCATGTGACCTCGAAATCAAGATACATTGAAACTTAGACAAAATGCCATTTGCAAATTTGGATAAGTATTTTGGGGTTAAATGGCAAATTGATGAAGATTGCAATGAGATTCAGAAGAGTGCTAAAGTTGCTAGAACTGATAGTTCACATGGAACAGTAGATGTAAAAAAGTGTGTGATGCCTAGCTTAGTGTTTGGAATAAGACCTTTCCTTGGTCTGACATAATTCAGTCTCACTCTAATGGACAAACAAGAGCTATATGTCAGTGGTGTAAAGAAATTGAGAAAATTAAACTCATTGGCAACCACTGGTTCTTCTCCTCTGGAAATTTAGCCACTTCAGGTATGCCAAATATGCTTCTGGGAGGGGACTGCAACTTTGCTGGTGGGACTCCTATTTTTCCCAAAATAGGAGTCCTGGACTCCTAGTTTTAAAATCCTAGCGAGACCTCTGCGCCAGATATCATAAAAAATGGACTGTATTGATGTGACTGATGGATGTTATGTGACTGAAAAATGTTAGAGGAGAGGGATATTTGTTAAACTTAAGAACATGTTGAACTGGACCGTCGTTAAGGGACAAACCATGGCAGGTCCTCATTTGTGGACTTTACAGCTATTCGTGAAAGTTACTGTAGATGTTTAGACATGAAAAACAGAGTTAAAGTGAGTGTTATGTATCAATAATTTATCAATTTCTTTTGTGCCTATACTCTACTAACTACTAATCCACATGCATTTAGCTGATTTGTGACCAACATTTTAACTGCAGATCCAGGTAAGTAGCAAAAATAAATGTACTTTAAATAAAATACATAAGTTCGTTTTTTTATGGTTTTCTGTAATTATGGCATGTAATATATGGATTGCTCTTTTTATGCTCAGATTACACCTTTTTGCCACTTATATTAGTAATAATTACACTTCTACCTCTCTTGTGGATTGGCATGTGTGAACCTACAACAAAGCAGTTCAGGTTCACATTTAATACAATTTCCTTCTGATTGGGTACCCAGGTAACTGATTGTTAGGACTGATGGATACTCATTAGAAATTTCCCAAAATTTTGACATCTCTACTAATCACATTTAAGTATATGAACAGCTGAATAAGTCTAATCACATTTAAGCACATGAACATCACAACAAGTCAAATAAAAAACAAACATTTATAATAAGTCAGAATTTTCAAAACTATTAGCATGACTGAATCACACATGTACATACATTTTTCTGTCTACAATCATATACCTGAAATTTTAAAATCATATAAATATATGGGCATAACCTTTCCAGAGGTCTCGCTAGAATTTTAAAACTAGGAGTCCAGGACTCCTGTTTTGGGAAAAAATAGGAGTCCCACCAGCAAACATTGCAGTCCCCATGAGCATATTGGGCATACCTGAAGTGGCTAAATGTCCTGATGAGAAGGACAAGTGGTTGTCATTGAGTTTAATTTTCCAAATTCTTACATCACTAACATATAGCTCTAGTTTATCTGAATTTTGTCAATTCAAGGAAAGGTCTTGTTGCCAATACTAAGCCAGGCATCACAAACTTTGTTACACTTAGATACTATTCCACATGAATTATCAGTTCTAGCAGCTTTAGCACTTCTGAATCTCACTACAATCTTCATCAATTTGCTGTTTAACCCCAAAATACTTATCCAAATTTGAAAACTGCATTTTTTCCAAGTCTCAATGTGTCTTGGTTTTGAGGCATGGTCTACTTATTCGGCTACAATAGGAAACTAATACAATAATGAAAGCTAAATTTGTTCATTTGATGTACTCTTATAATGACCACATGTCCTTCAACGAGGAGTCTTTCTGCTTCTGAATTCAGTCATTGTAAATATCAGTACATTTTCCCACCACTCAGCAGCTAGTAAAAGTCTTTGAACTTGCCACCCAGTCATGTTCTATTGATGTACTCTTATAATGGCAACATGTACATCTGGGGGCATTTCAGACACTGAACTCTGTCATTGTAAATATCAGCACAGCTAAAATGATCAATTGATGAACACATTTTCCCACTCGGTGTGTGGTTGAAACAGGACTTGCAAGCCTTTGAATTTGCAGCCAGCTATTTCGTGTGTATGGAAATCTCCTGCATAAGTGATTTTCTGCATCCCAGATACAAAATTTGCATCCAAATATGCGTGATTAAGTGTTTCCAAGACTTCTGTGGCACCATTTATTTTCAATTTAGACTGGTCCGCTATGTATGTAGTACCAAAATATGAATGTATGACAAGTGGTTTCACATTCAAAAATCCCGTCTGTTTTCTTGGAACTGTTTCATGTAAAATTAATGCAAAAATTACCATATACACATGTGGTCAGTTTTTATTTGATATTTTTCAGCATTATTAAATAACAAAGATTTCCTTTATATTGAAATATTTCATTGAAAACTTTCATCCTGTATAGTTGTCCATTTTGTTCATTTTATAACATGGTATAAAAAGTGCATGTTACAGTTACTCAGTTTTTGTGTTGCCTTTGCCATGACAAAAATATCTGTCTTGGGTTTCCTGCTAATAAAAGAGTCCAGTAAACAAACAGGTGAACAGTGGCCTTGACTTGAACAGCTAACAGTTGCTCTAGTGCCACAAACTTGAGGTAAAAATGGCATTAGTTAAACGGACATTTCTATTGCGCTTTCTTTCATTTGAATTGTAGTACATGTACATATTTAAATATTATGTTGTCGAATATTTCTTAATCAGTACTTAGTGTCTATGTTGATGAAAGGTATTGACCCAGTTAATGTCATCAGGATCTCAAAACAAGCGTGTTTAAGTCGCAAGAAAAATGGCTTATGAACCATGGACAGGCATGAAGTTAGGACGGTCTAGCTTGAAATATCAGTATTGATTCTTAAATAGGTCATGCGAGAAAGGAGAGAAATGTCTTCCATTGTATTATTATATAGTACATGTATGACAAGTAAATTGTAAGCAACCATATGAGACCCTGTGATGATGAATAAATGCGCACACAACAGGAGCCTCGAACTGTAATCATTATTCTATGTCTTGATCTGAACTTGGAAAACTTTTTTTTCATAGGAACCTGGTTATTTATTTTATTACCAAGGCTATTATCAACAGGCGGGTACCCAAATACCTGGGTACCTGTAAGCACCTTTAGTGATTAGACTTATTATGATGTTTATGTACTTAAATGTGATTAGACTTATTGTGATGTTCATGTACTTAAATGTGATTAGACTAATTGTGCTGTTCATTTACTTAAATGTGATTAGACTTGTTGTGATGTTCATTTACTTAAATGTGATTAGATTTATTGTGATCATATACCTAATGTGATTAGACTTATTGTGATGTTCATGTACTTAAATTGATTAGACTAATTGTGATGTTCATTTGCTTAAATGTGATTAGACTAATTGTGATGTTTATGTACTTAAATGTGATTAGATTTATTGTGATGTTCATGTACTTAAATGTGATTAGACTAATTGTGATGTTCATTTACTTAAATGTGATTAGATTTATTGTGATGTTCATGTACTTAAATGTGATTAGACTAATTGTAATGTTCATGTATTTCAACATGATTAGACTTAATGCCATAAAATCCCATTCCACCTGAAAATCGATATGTTTACAGTTACCTCATGACTGGCATTTAGATTATTATGGAGAGGTGATTTACATGGTGCTTTGTTTCTCCAGTAGGTCCGTTGACTTTGATTATAGATATAATCATTCTTGACTAATTTTATATTCATAATTGCCAGTATGTATATATTGCAAATAGCATGTGAACATTTATTTTGAAGTGTCGTTAGATTGTTGTCAGGTGATCTGGATGGTCATGGAGAATGATTTAGGAGTCCAAATACTATATATGCCTGCTTAAAAGTCAGATCTTATTGCAAACTACATAGACCCAGATCTGCTATCACATAATGTGCTGTCAGAATTAAGTCTGTGTGGTTTGCTAATAATGATTATTAGAGTTGAGAACATAGACCCTGATCTCCTAGTGCACTATAGGGTTATGTTGTTTGTACTTGGTCTCAGAAGCTCGTTTATATGGCAATATTTATCTTTTATGACCATTCATAATTTAATCCTCAGGATTTTGTTGTATCCCAAGCCTAGACTCATGACATGAGCCCCATCTTTGCTTGGATTTACTTTGCTATTTGTAAAATTAATTTTACAACTTTTTTTCTTTTCAGGATTGTCTTTACCCAATCATGGATTGCTGACGAATAAGAATGTGTGCCCTTTGTGGGCATGTTGAGGGGAGGAAGAAGAAGGGCTAATTTCTTTATTTATTCTAGCCAACATCCTCCCTCAATAATTGTTTTTGCTCAACATACAGTCTGGTTTACAGTAGAACTGTACATTTTGAGTTAGTGCATTTAGAAATTCCATGAAAAAACAATACCTTGTATCAGTCAAAACTCCTTCATGTCAATAATAATTATTTAACAAGAGATTCTTTCCAACTGTATGTTTGTCCTGGTCAATCCAGTCTTAAATTCGTGTTTTTGCCAGTATTGACACTTGTATATTGACTGTACCAGTATTAATATTGTAAATCATAATATATGTAGCATATCATTATTCATAATTGTTCCTACCTACAATGCCTGGATTTGACCCTGAATGTGGGCCAAAGTGCCGTTCTAGGAAACATGCACAGGAGTTTAATGCAGCCATTAGCAAATGCACACTTAGAGAGATAAAAGCTTTTTCAAGATTATGTTATAATGCAGCCCAGTATTCAGATTTATGTGGGAGGTCAGCATTGCATGTAGCTGCAGCATGTGGAAAGACGGACGTTGTTGAATGGCTCTTAAAAGAAAAGAATGGGGATGTTACAGCAAAAGACATTGAGTCAGGGTGGACTGCATTGCACAGAGCCTTGTTTTATGGTCAGCTTGCAGCTGTTAGACTTCTTGTTCAGGTAAAACAAAATTCTTTAATGACTCATGCAAAAGAATTTGCAGTTTTTAGCTCTCCTGGCAGTCATAAGGACTAGCAAGCATTATGGTATGGCCATATGTCCATTATCCATCATTTGTATTACACTAGTGTGGAGGCCATGTTTTTGGTTCAGTTTGATCTCATTATGTTAAGACAATTGTAAGTCAAAGTAATATCAGAAAATGAAAAGTAATATAATAAAACATTAATTTATTGTTGATTTCAGTTGATACTTGAATTTCTTAATGCCAGAAAAATGGTATTCCTATATGCCCTGTCTATATAATTGTTCTGAGGTAGATAAATCCTTGCAGGAACCAATACTGAAAGGCCATTATTATATCATAGCATCCTTAAATATGCCTTCTGAGTAGTTAATGTGAACAGTTATGTGAAATTTGTTATGCCAAATTATTGTTCACAGTTTAGTTAATTCTCATTTGTAGTGTACCACTTTTTCTTGTATTTTACGATGTTATAAAAGATGCATGTAAAGGCTTGATGAAATGTGATTCATCTTTGAAATTCCTCCCATAATTCATGAACTTAAGTCCTAACAAAGATTTACATTTTTGCTGAACCACAACAAATGTATACCCACAAAAATATATGAATTTACATTACATGCAGTGCTTTTTTGCAAAGATTTATGATGGCAAAAGAAAGTGTTAGATGCATGATAATTCACAAACAGCAAACTCCAAGGAACTTGAACAATCTTGGAAGGGCACTACTCATATCCTGGTTGCTTTATTATATACATTAATTTTCTGAAACTGATGGAATATGGTGAAACATTTATGCATTTTTTGACCTTCGAAACAGTGATTAACTTAATCCCAATTTTTTTTAAACTAAATTTTTGTTTTAGTTTCACTGTCTAAAAGCCATAGTAGTACAGGTTTTTCAGAAACTTTCTATTTGCTATAGTTGATCTTTCTCTTCCTTTCTTGTTTTGTAGAATAATAGTGGTTTGTACTCTTCCTTTCTTGTTTTGTAGAATAATAGTGATTTGTACTATTCCTTTCTTGTTTTGTAGAATAATAGTGATTTGTACTATTCCTTTCTTGTTTTGTAGAATAATAGTGATTTGTACTATTCCTTTCTTGTTTTGTAGAATAATAGTGATTTGTACTCTTCCTTTCCTGTTTTGTAGAATAATAGTGATTTGTACTATTCCTTTCTTGTTTTGTAGAATAATAGTGATTTGTACTATTCCTTTCTTGTTTTGTAGAATAATAGTGATTTGTACACCAGAGACCATGAAGGCCTTGGGCCGCTGGATTTGATTATGAAAGATCAGCCACCTCGTATATCATACTCTCGATCAGGTAATATAAAGAATAAAACTGACATATCAATTATGTTCTGCCTACTCATTTGTGTATCAGCTATGGTCTGCCTACTCATTATCATCAACTATGCTGTGCCTACTCATTATCATCAACTATGTTCTGCTGACTCAATTATATATCAACTATGCTCTGCCTGCTCATTATCATTAACTATGTTCTGCCTACTCATTTATGTATCAGCTATGCTGTGCGTGCTCATTATCATCAACTATGCTGTGCCTACTCGTTATCATCAGCTATGTTCTGCCAACTCAATTATATATCAGCTATGCTCTGCCTGCTCATTATCATCAACTATGCTCTGCTTACTCACTGACATATCAACTACACTCTACCTTTTCATTATCAGATCAAGTATGCTATGCCTGCTTATTATCACATCAACTATACTCTGCCTACTCATCATATTACCTATGCTCTGAATACTCATCATATCAGCTATACTCTGCCTACTCATCATATTACCTATGCTCTGAATACTCATCATATCAGCTATACTCTGCCAGCTCATTACCATCAACTATACACTTCTTACCATCATGTCAACTATACTGTCTACTCAATATCATATCAGCTATATTTGGCCTACTTATATCAACTATACTCTGCCAAGACTCATTTATCATCAAGTATACTCTGCCTACTGATCATATCAACTATACTCTGCCGACTCCTGAACTTCAGCTATACTCTGCCTACTCATTATCATCAACTATATTCTGTTTGCTCATTAATATATCGACTATACTCTGCATACTTGTTAATATATCAGCTATACTCTTCCTAATCATTAACATATCAGTTACACTCTGCCTACTCATTAACATCAGATTTACTGTGCCTACTCTTTAATATTTCAACTATGTTCTGCCTACTCATTATTATCAACTATGCTTCGTCTACTTATTAGCATAAGAGTGAGATCTCAACATTTCCCACCAATCACTGACATTACTTTGCTGGGGCTATCTTCTTGGACACTATTACTTATCTGCTTACGATATAGGCAACTAACGCAAGATCAGATGAATTTCTTACATATTTTGACACATGTGGTCAGGGTAGTTGAGACTAGCATAATGTTTGAGCAGAACTACTCTCACCTCAGTAATCCAATACATAAGATGGAGGTCAGACGAGCATTTCTAGCTTCTACCTCATAGAACTCTCATTGCAGATATCTGGTAAGGCTGATAGTGACACTACAGCAGGCTTCCCCTCTTCCTCAGTTCCTTCAGCAGCTTTGTAACAACATGGGTCACTCTGCCTGTATTGGATTTGTGGGTAAAAATATGAATCCATTGTATGACCACCCATTTCTAATAGCAAATGCTAAGCTTAGCCCATATTCCATTTGTAACAAAGATTCTTCTTATATGTAGTAAAGTATATTTAATTTGTATTGTGTATCTGACTTTTTTAATTATTGAGGATTGTGCCCACCTGAGTTTTGTCATGCTTCTAAGAAGTAAATAAGATTCTTTTACTTGAACTTGAGTTCAAGACCTGACCTTGTTGACGAGTTTGTGAATTTTTCTGTTAGAAATGGCTAGTTTTGAAGAGCATTCTGTTGCATCATGGGTCAGGTGACAGTTTCATTCCTGTTTAATGTCAGTCTTTGGGAATCTGCGATCAGAGTTTGTGGTTGAATTCAGATATAATTCTAGATGAATTATTTATTTAAATTATTTATTGGAATTACAAAGTTTTCATTGACTTTTTCAACTAAAACACTACTTTAGGATTATTGAGGACTTGTTCAGTGACGTTCTGGATTATATCATTATGATACAATATGGTACTTAAAGACATTCAGAATTATTGGAATTCATTTGGAACATTCTGTAATTTTGGACTTGTGATAGAACATTCAGGATTATTTGGGATTTATTTCACAATACTGTCTCTTTTAAAGTTTCATTTGCTTTCAAGGGAAATAAATTATTTGTTGATTTAACCAAACTTGTGGGTTTCCCTTTTTTATCTGTTACATAGTGTACTACCATTGGGTTGTAACAACATTCTGAGACTGGAGTCTCAGAGCTGACTGAACTGAGGATATTTGGCATAAATCCCTATATCCAAGGGGAGAATGCTCTCATCTGACTTTGTTTTAGGCAAACAGAGCTTTAGAACATTATTGCTAAAACAAGCCAAATCAGTTGTAACATTGTTTCTGGCTTAGGAGGGTAGTATTTGCAAAGTAGTGAATGTACTCTTAATGTATTTTGATTATAAAAAAATATACTTTATCTTTGAAAGAAATGTCTGTTTACTTTGTTACTTTTAAATGTGTACAAATAAAGTTACAGGTTTGAATCATCAGGTACAATGGCAGCTTTTTCTTAGTGTTAATTTCATTTGGGTGAGTATGACTATTTTTAGCACTAAAAGCTAGTTCAACAGACAGTTTAATCAGAAATAGTATAAGCATGATGCCATTTCAACCAAAGAAATTACCCTTTGCTTTAAATAGTTAAATTTAAGTTATTCTTGATTATTTTTTAAAATTAGCAATTAAATTTTACTTTTGGAGCTACTAAAGAAAAAATACAAGTACTCTCAAAACTATGTGGTTAAATGAAATGTTCTAAATTATTCTGTTTTGTGCTACATGCCATATAGACCTTAACTGTCTGCATTCCATAAATAAGTATATTTAAGGTTCAGTATGCTAATTGCACAAGAATAATGTATAATTGAAGAAACGTTGTTCTCAAGATTTAGCCTAAAACTTGATGTGTCCAATGTCCTGTGTCTGGTACAGTAGACATCAAATGATGCATTTCATGTGAATAATATTGATTATCCCCATAAGATAATCTCAGAGCAGGATCAGAGTGTTAGAATAACTTGGATGGTTTAAACAGCAAAATGACTGAATGTAACATGTTTAGTAATGGGTAATTTCTTGTTTTCAGATCCCAGTGAAATATTCACCTGGGGAGACAACTCTAACTTTACCCTGGGTCACAGCACAGAGAACAGAAGGTGTGGTCCAGAGCCTGTTGATGAGTTTAGAAAACTCAGTATTTCCATTAGACAGGTTTGCAGACTGATTTCTATGTATCTGATATATTTAGAGATATACATAATTTCAGTCTGTGATAATAGATCAAGATGTAGAAAAAACTTTGTTATATGCAAATACATAAATAGGGTATGGTAAACATTGTGTTGTTGGCACATATAGAAACAGTGCACTAATCAAGTGCAAGCTGCTGTCACTGATGTTGTAAAAACTAATATAACATTTATTTGAAATGAGCTACACTGAAAGCATACATATATACTAACCGCATCTTTGATGCTATTTACTGTGGAATCTTTCTGGCTTGAACTCAGTTGTCTTGAACATTGGGAACAGCTCAGACTACCTTTCAAGTCTTAATAGAATATTTTGAATTGATATAGAAAAAAACAAAACATGGAGGCTAAAACAGATCTCCCTCCAACTCTCAAACCAAAAGTGCAAGTTATTGAGCTTGGTACAAATAACAAATGCCACTAGACCAGCCTTTTTTAATGATGTCTTCTTAATCATTGAATTAATACCTGGTATGACAACTTAAATTGAATGTAGACCTGGTATGACAGCTTAAATTGAATGTAAACCTGTTATGGCAGCTCAGAATGAATTTAAACCTTGTATGACAGCTTAAATTGAATTTAAACCTTGTATGACAGCTTGAATTGATTTGTTGTTGTTATGGGGTTTAATGCCATTTTTCAACACAAGGTAAGCTATACATGGTGGCCAGTATAACTAGTGAAGGAAGAACCCAGAAAAACCCTGGGAAGAACCATCGACCTATGAGAAGCTACTGGTAAGCTTACTTGTGTATCCACACTGGCCGAGCCCGAGACTGGAACTCACGCAGACAGAGATGAGATGGCAGTGATCCATAACAGTGAGCACTTTAGACTACTCTGCAACTTGGGGCCCTGCTTAAATTGAATTTTTTATTAATCAGGCTACTTAAATTGCTCTGTTTATTCCTCAGTTTTTAATGAAATATGCTTTAGTGGAAACCTATATCTAAAAGACACCAGCTTATAAAGAACAGTTTTGAACCTCTTTCAGTTTTACCATACAATTTAACCTCCATATGAAGGACACTTGTCCATAAGTGACAAATTTAACCTCCATATCATGGACACATGTCCATAAATATTAAATATAACCTCCATATCAAGGACACATGTCCATGAATGACAAATTTAACCTCCATATCATTGACACATGTCCATATATAACAAATTTAACCTCCATATCAAGGACGCATGTCCATAAATAACAAATTTAACCTCCATATCAAGGACACATGTCCATATATAACAAATTTAACCTCCATATCAAGGACACATGTCCATAAATAACAAATTTAACCTCCATATCAAGGACACATGTCCATAAATAACAAATATAACCTCCATATCAAGGACACATGTCCATAAATAACAAATATATCCTCCATATCAAGGACACATCACATGTCAGTAAGTTACAAATTTAACTTTCACATATAGGGAACATGTCCATAAATAACAAACATAACCTCCGTATCAAAGACACATCACACTTCACTAAGTTACAAATTAACTTTAACATGAAGGGAACATGTCCATAAATAACAAATTTAATCTCCATATCAAAGACACATCATATGTTAATAAGTTACAAATTAACTTTCACATAAGGGTATATGTCCATAAATAACAAATTGAACCTCAATATTCAGGCCACTTGTCCAATGATGACAATTTTAACTTCCATATAAAGAACATATCAATGAATGACAGTGTTTTAAACCCGTGAATGTGTTTATTTACTGGTTTTATGTTATCTGCCTATCTTTATTTACTGGTGTGTCTGTCTTTCAAACTGTCAGTAGGAGCAATGATTTTTGCTTCTGAATTGATCATGAACAGTCAGTCTACATGTCAGAGCCATTCCAGACAAAACAGTTGCATCAGGCTTGTGAATAAAATGTGGACTACATGTACATCATGACATATATCAAGATGTCATCATTTTAATTCTCATTAAATCCTGTTGGAAAATTAAAATTAATAAAATAAAGAATGTAAAAGAAGAAAATAGTTTTAAAATGGCAACAGAGGAATGTGTTGTAATATACATTAAAATGAGAACAAAATGGAAATTTAATACTTTCATCAATACACATCTATGTGGAAATGGGAGCTAAATTCATTTACCAAGGTCACAAAACCCGTGACTCTTGGATTACAACTTCTCTACCAATTGACCCATCACAGCTTCAGGTCATGATCAGATGAAATGTACTTAAATGTTAACTAACTATATAACATGTGAGGATGGTGTGTTACATAATATACCTACACCATCTGCCTCAGGGTCAAGGTCAGAGCAGGGGAAAATGTAATTCTGTGACTTGTATCTTTATCCAGAGCATAACATTTGACCAGTTGGAGATATTTTAATGAAATTTTACTGATTTATTTATCATGAATAGACCATAGTCATATTCTCTGCCTCAAGGGAAAGGTTACAGCAGTTGAAAATGTAATTCTGTTATTTGTATGGGGGGGGGGGGTCAGATGGCCAAAGTGGTCTATGGCACATGCCTTTGCAGATCATTCACATCTTGTCTCTGTCCATGTGGGTTCGAGTCTTAGCTCAGCTAACATGGGTATGTGAGAAAGCTTGCCAGTAGCTTCAGTTTGGTCAGTGGTTCTTCTCAGGTTCTTTCTCCACAAAAATATACTGGCTGCTGTGTATAGCCTGTCATGTTCTTGAAATTATCATTAAACCCACAAACGCAACCAAACCAAATATCTTTGTTTGAACTTTACACTTTTGAACCACGGAAGATAATATAATGAAACTTTAGCCTACTATATATCATGTAATACATGGTGTTTTGCATAGAATAACCATGCCACCTGCTTCAAGCTCAGGCTTACATCAAGGGAAAAGGAAAGTTTGTATTCTTGTCTGGAGTATAACTTTTTAGCCACTTAAGATATTTTAATTAAACATTAGCCAGATATACAGCATAACTTGAATATGTGTCATTAACCATAGCCATACTGCCTGCCTCAAGGTGAAGGTCATAGCATGGGGAAACAGATCCTTGACCTATCCATGTATAGGTATACTGTTTGGACTGATTAAGATATTTAATAAAACTTTAGCCTGACATACAACATGATAGTGGTGGATTTAAACCTCCATAAAATCCTTCAAGGTGAAGCAAAATATACCTCACATAAGTATTTAGTCATACCCCCTGTCACATGATCAAGGTAATAATATAGGATAATGTAAGTCACTGACCTGTTTATTTATCCAGGTGATCACTTTTTAACCCTTACAGATATTTTGAATCTTTACTCAGGATCACACCTTATCATATACTTGTCCAGTCCCTCTCTTAAAAGTCATGGCCATTAGTAGGAAAAGGTCATCAGACAAGCATGCAGTGTACTCTTGTTGTATTTTTTTGTTTCAGCTGTGAATAGTGAGACCTACCATAAAGTCAGAACAATTTATGGAGAGTTTATTCTATCATGAAAAACAGTATTGTTGATTTAGAAGTTAAGGCAAGCAGTGAACCTGTAAAATTACATTTCCATAAAAGAAAGCCATAGAATTTTATTGACACAAATTTCTGCTTTTACAGTAAGTACATTTTTCTGGGATTTGCATCAAGAATATTAAGTTGTAAAGTTTTTGAAGTCACATTTTCTACATCAGTGGCTGTATTTAGCTGCAACTTTGTTTAGTTCTTTATGTTATATGTTTGTGCCCTTGCATGCTAGGAGATACAATGTGCTGCTTAGTAAGCAACATTATCTACAGGTGAGGCATGTTCAGTGGAACACTTCTGTAAAATTGTTTTCCATTTTGATTTGTAGGTGGTGATGTGTAAGTACCACACAGTATTTTTGTCCACTGAGGGGCAGGTCTATACATGTGGACATGGTCAAGGAGGTCGTCTGTGCCATGGGGATGAGGCCACATGCCTGGTAGGTTCTTCATAAGGTTGTGTATTGCCTAGAAAAAAACGTAGACATATTGTATAGCAGTATGTTTCAGGACATACTGTAAAAATTCATGTTTGCTTATTTTGCTCCTTTGGTCTGTAAAATAACTTAGGTTTGTCCATTTCTTTTCATTTTAAAGTTTTATTTATATATTTATTATGTTAAATAGAAGATAACTAAAATCAATCTTTTCTCAACTTGTAACATGTAAAAATATCAGTAATAATGGGTGAGCATTAAACAAGGTAATAAAAGCAGTAGTAGTAAATGAACACATACCATGACTAAAATGCCATTAAGACAGGGTCATGTAGATGGCAAGAAATACCCTGAAACTTGAACTGAATACTACTGTAACATGAAAAGGATAATTTACTAGTTTCTTACAAGTAATTTTAACATGAGAACCTGACTTGAGTCACCATTTTTTCTTGAATTAAATGTACTTATGAAATGAAAAGGCGATGAAGAATTTAACCTACATATTCAGTGAATCAGCCGTCTGTTATTTTTTTTTATAAACTTAGAGCTGCATTTGATTCAAAGACTGCACCATTGTCTCTTAATCATCAAGAACATTTGACAGCTTACACAACCCAGTTTGTAGGTAATTGGTTGAAAATATAGGTTAAACTCTAAGCCAGACAGTTTAAGAGAAATTATTTTTTTAAAAAATCAGTTGGTCACTACTGCTTGCTTCCCTTACTTTCATATTTGTCAAGATTTCTCATAATAAACTATTACTTAGGTCACTTTATGTGAAATTGCATGTTGTACAAAAAGTAATTTGGTATCTGAATTTTTTAAATATTTTGTGGTAAGTTTTGAAACCAAGTTATCTCAAATAGGTCTTGGTTAAGAAAGTTTATTCCTAGTTTTATATTTGCATATTCTTTTTAATAAAATAAGCATATCCACATGCTCTTGTTTTAAGCATGAGAATTTATGATATCCCCAGCTGTACTGAGCACCCTACTGATGGGATAGGTGTGACAGGAATGCAAAGCACTCTTTGTGTAAACATACCAAAATTGGGAATTTGTGACAATATTCCTTCAACCAAATTAGCAGATCCTCTACCAAGCCAATGCTTATTTTCCTCTAATATGCTAAGTTCTGGTACTTTCTGCAGGACGGACATTGTTCCACTCTGACTAACTGCAGGTCAGTATTACCAAATATGGAAGCTAGTGAAGATGTCTGCTTCCTCAGAACCCAAGGAGATTCACCCTTGATCCTCTTTGTTAGAATGGATGTTGAAGACATAGCAATGCTGAAATTGTTTTCTGTAAAATGTGACAGAAAGCATATTAAACTTTAATGTAATCACTTGTCAAATCAAAATAAGAATGTCTTCATAATTTTCGCTGCTTTATATTAAATCATGTTTCACAATTATTTCACATGCAAACACCAAAGTTCAAGCTAATTTTATGTACTTTTATTTGCTTTATATTTAAAAATAATGTAGTTTTTGCTGATAAAACTTTATCCATCATTTATGAGATTTCATCTGTTTTCATAAAGGAGTGGAAGTAATGTATTTACAACATTACTATACTTAATAGTTTGGTTGTGTTAAGTACAAGTTAAAACTGAATATGCGGTCATTAAAAAAATGTACCATCTGTGGAAGTAACCCGAGTCTTAATGGGAAGCTTTACCCCTGGTAATGAGGGAAATGTAGATTTATCAACAGTGGAATGACTTTTAAAGGGCTCTGTGTTAACAATAATGGGTTGAACAGGCTTCAGAGATTTATTGTATGTTGCAGCTGCATCTAAGGCAATATGGCTGCAGATTTCAAAATGCTGTTCTTCAGTGAGAAAAGGCCTTTTCTTAACTTTTATCAAGCAGCAATGCCTTATGTTGAAAATTTCTTACATTGCCATATTTGAAAAAATATTTTGTATTATGTACAACAATTAAAATAATCTAATACAAATTTGAAGTTTTAAGATAGTTTGTTGAAATCATTTTTATACAAATGAAATTACTATTGTAAAAAAGTTCAGTGCTTGTATTTATATTTATATCATCTGAACCAGTGTAGTATTTTTAATGTCCAACTTGATGTTGTGATATTCTAATATTTTCATGACATAATTAATGTGCAATAAGACAGTTTTAAAGTTTTATTAGAAAATAATTTTCATTCTACTTCCTATTGAATGCACTTAAAACTACATTGTTTTCTTGCAAGTTGTTTTTAACAAACCCGTTGTAAGACAGTCAGCAACAGTCATTTTCATTGTCCTGACTACAGTTGAGTCTTTATCAGTGAAGGTCATCAAGCATTAAATAAAGGTGATGCTGAAGGGGCACAATAAATGACACACTGGGAGTCTGCTCAGTGTAATGTACCTTGGTGATGATTCATGGGGGAGTTAAGCATGTTAAAATGTTCTCGACAGGTGCGATGTCATTCTCCACTTAAGCAAAAACATCCTTGCTTATGTTGCGAATTTCTTTTGATGTCAAGTAACTTGCACAGCAGCTTGCAATTCAGAATTCCTTTCAAGCATATCTACAGCCAGATTCCAACAAGTACTCACATCTGATATCAACTTGTGTTTTGATAAGGACAGATGTTTATCTTTTGCTTAAGAATAGAAGCTGTAACTGTTCTTTGATGAAAGAAACTGACAATTCATCATACTTTATTAAGAAACTTCTGTCACTTTCAAAGCTTTCTGAGCCATGATTTTTAATGTATTGGCATCGCGCCTTATGTGAATTTTATAATCATTTATTTCATTGGCAGCTTTTGTGTTTGCTGCATCGTCTCTCACAAGGGGAAAGGTGGCTTTCTGTAATTGCCACTCCATTATGGCTTCAGTAGTGACAGCATCTAGATTTAATCCAGTGTGAGTGCTCTGGTTTTCAGTTTTCATTGTCAGCTCCTGTGAAATGAAACAAGCTGCTATAATTTGGTTTCATTTGTCGCCTCTTTGCACAGCAACAAAGTAATTTTTTTAGTGCCAAGGCAGTTGGAGTTAAGTGCCTTGCCCAAGGTCACACAGTGGTAGCCAACCCTGGCTGATCTGATGTTAGGATTTGAACCTGCACCCCTTTGGTCATGTGTGAGGCACATTAACCACTGAGCCACTGTAGCTAACATGTTATGGTAACATCAGCTTCTATTTCTGATGTTGACCATTCATCTGAGGTTTGAGTCACTTGATTGGATTTGGCAAAATCTGCCTCAACTACATTTCTAAGAGTATAGTACATGTTGGATAAAAGCTTTATTCTGCCTAATGTTGTATATTGTCTGTCTAAAGCTGAGCTCATTTTTCACAAAGACCTCGTGCAGCAGATAATGAAACTGGCAGTTGAATTTGTAATTGCAACAGTCTGTAATGATGATAAAGGATATTTTGATTGATATTGTAAAATGCACTGTAATGTTGTATTATCATCAACATCAAGATGACTGGCCAATGCAGACTCAGAGAGTTACTAGATTCATGGCTGAGTAACAAGGCTCATGGTATTTAGTCTATGCAGACAGGAATGACATGAAGAACTTCTATGATACTTTAATGACAGTCTGCTGATCACAGTCATCAGGAACATCTCCAGTACTGACTGCTGACAGCACCATATAGCTGACTGATAAAAAAAATGCTACAAAAATGTGCAGACCACTTCAACACCCTCAATCAATAGTCATTAGTGATGGGGCAGTTGATTCATAGCCCCAAGTGGAAATGAACATATCACTTGCTCATCCTCCAGTGCCAACCGCAACTAAATTGACTTGCTGTCAAATGGCGAAGTACCTGGAACAGATGCTATGCCAGCAGAATTCTACCAAGCCAGATGCTTGCACAAAGCTCACAGACTGACTAATTCTTCAATTCATTGTGAACTCAAGGAACTATACCCCAGGAGTACAAGCATGCATCCATTGACAAGAGCAGAAAAAAAGAAAATCCTGCGACACCCATCAGTGTATATCCTTGCTGTCATTAGTCAGAAGAATCCTCACCAGAACTCTGCCAAAATTGTCTTGTGCATGACATTGGGCAATGGCTTCTGCATAAGAGTTAGTTTGATTTCAGCAAAGGACAAGGGACAACAGACATGGAGAATTGCCAGGACCAGGACTAGAAATAGTACACAACATTCATTGACCTGACAAAAGCCTTTGACACAGTTGTGGGGGCCTCTGGAAGATATTGGCACATTTCTCATCCTGAGTACTCCACGCAAATGGGAAATCTTGGATCAGCCTCATCAGCTTTGAGAAAGAATTGCCAAGAAATAGAGTTGTTTCCTCATCTGCTTCAAGCAGTCATGATGGCAGGTGTTTTATCACAGCCCTACTTTCTTGAACCTGCATGTCTGGATCCTGTGCCCTTTGGAACAAACAGTTCTCACAACAAGTGGTGGAGAATCCCTCAGGTGAGATGTCCTCTCCACCTTAAAGGTGTACGAAGGCAATACCGCAGTGGCTGACTTTCTGCGGCTCTTTGATGAGAAAAGTTAGCACCAAGCACAACTAAAACCTTTTGTTCCAGGATTTCTGGTACACTGCATTATCTTGGAAGAGAGGGTGTCAGACAAACCAAATACCTATCTGATTTTTTGTCCATTTGGAACACACATGTGCAGTGACGTTTGTCCAGGTTGGAATCTATCATGGGTATTAACCAGGCTGATCAAGACACGATTTGAACTGCTTTTCAGAGCTTCATTGATTCACCTCTCATCAAAGACCCTCCTCTTCACTGCATTGGCGAATGCCAGGCAGAATCAGCAAATACATGTCCTATTGGTTGACTTGTCTACAATCATGTAGTTTTGACTACATGGGTCAGTGTCACTCATGACAGTCCCTACTTTCAGTTCCAAGAAAACATGTTACCGTTCATGGGTAATCAGACTTTAGTAATAATTCCTCTCTACCCTGGACACTTCTTCTCAAGTTCATCTACAGAACCCATTTGGAAGTGGTTCTAAATGAAGACTGAGCCGTTGCATCCCAGGAAAACAGGTCTCTTCTTGCTCTCACAGAGGGAAAGGACAATATATCAGTAGACACTTTTGTCCTGGATAAAGTAGGTTATTCGTTGCACATATCAGAAATAACCCCACACAAATGAATTTGCTTCATGTCTCAGCTTACAAAGTTAGGACAGTCACCACAACATTGCATATGGGTGAAACTGTTCTCTGTTATTATCATTGCTGAGGGATGGAGATCCAAGTACTCTTCTCCAGTATTTGTCTCAGAAATCTTGCATCCTAAAAGGTGCAACTTGATCTAGTGGGACCTATAGCCATGGGTCAACAGGTTACCTACCTGGGTTGTGTGACAGCTCAATAACTACACAGCTTTATGACTTCCACTGGATTTGTGGGAAGGAAAACTGTTCCTTTCCAAAGCAGATCCCTGACATATGGAGTCCATTTTTCTGTTGAGATATCTAGAAGTTGTGCCACATACCTTAGGGGACCATAGATAGTCTCTGGAGTAAGGGGATTTATCTCCCTCCACCTCTTACCTATTCTCCTAAGGTATTATGATTGGGTAACATATTTGAAGAAGAAACCAATTATTTCTACTAAAATTTGTTTTTGTGATAATACTTACTGATCATAATACACATACACTCTCCCAGCCTCCCTGCAGTTACATCAATGTAGAGAGAATGCCTTCAGCTCTAGTAATAAATAAAAATTTCATGGGTTTTGGCACCAATCCTGGTATCAAGGAGACCACAGTAGGGCATAGAACGTTTAGCTTTCTAGCTAAAAATTTTAATCTGGGATGGCTGGATTTGCAAGTTAGTAGTATTTCACCTAATTTATTTTAATCAGGTATTATTATTGATGAAACTTATTTTACTAGAAAAAATTGGTTTTGATGAAAAAATAGCAAATGAAAATTATTACTTCTTGTCTTTTTTTAACTATTATTTTACTTATTTTCTTCATTTTTTTTTTCTTCTCTTTATTCATTTGCATCCCTTTTCTTTGATTGACAGCATGGTGTACATGTATTGAGATAGAGGTGCGTGTTATCTCTCTTTAGAAGTACATATACAGGATAAGTTTTCTCCCTCTACATACTAACACATCCATGTACATTGTCTCACAACAATGAATTTCAAATCCAACTACATACAGGCAAACCTGTCTTAGCAGCTCTGGGAATTTTGAAAATTGGTCTCTACAGATAGGTTGATGATAAAAGAAAGTTTATTTTTCAGTATTTTGATTTATGGGTCATTAAAATATTGGCTCTTTAAGACATGTAATTGGTTAACATAAATGACCTTTAAGATACGTTTAGTTATTGCTAAAACTCCAGATGAACTCTGAAAGGAAAATGAATAAATTTTACCAATCAATAAGTAACAGAAAAGCAGGTTTTTCGTTCTTGTTTTTGAGGCCATGGGAAGGTGAAGGTCATTGAGTGAAGACACATTTTTGGCTACATATATTTATCTTTCAGATTTAGGTTCTTTGATGAATTATTGCATTTTAACTAAATTGAAAAAGAGGCATTTTAGCATATTAGACAGAACCAGAAATCTAGTTTTAACAGGTTGCTTTTTCATTCCATTCAAAGTATTTGGTGCTTGTCTCCATGTCATGAAGTTGTGCATATCAGTAGTGATAGATACCTGGTATAACTAATGCACTGTACACAAAACAATTGTAAAAACTGATCATGCTAATCATGGGAAATTACTTGTTAAACATAAATGATTGTATTTACAAGCTGTATCAGTGCTAATTAGAAAGGTGTATAGGCTACCTACAAATTGACTTGGATCATTAGTGGAACTGAGAGATTTTTGGCCTGGTGAGAACATTGTCCCGTTACCTCAGAATTGTCACCTTGGAAGTAATGTAAATTTGTCTAATTGTTTCACTAGGTTCCAAAGCGTGTAGAGACTATCAGAAATGAGAAATGTAAACAGGTGGCAGCAGCAAGGGATCATACAGTTATGTTGATGGAAGGGTAATTACTTAACTGCTTACATGTGTATATGCTTACAACAGAAATAAACACATGCATACATTGCTTCATCTATTTTTATGTTTTAAAAACATTTAGATTGCTATTCTATTATTGTCTTCTCCTAGGCAAACTCTTCTCCTATCTTGTTGTTTGGTGGGGTGCATTACTCCTATCTTGTTGTTTGGTGGGGTGCAGTACTCCTATCTTGTTGTTTGGTGGGGTGCAGTACTCCTATCTTGTTGTTTGGTGGGGTGCAGTACTCCTATCTTGTTGTTTGGTGGGGTGCAGTACTCCTATCTTGTTGTTTGGTGGGGTGCAGTACTCCAGTTGAAGGTGATGCCACTGTACTCCACCAGATAACACTGCTATATGACAGTTCCTAATGTGAAAGAAAAATGATAAGGTGTACACAAAATTAAACAGACCTTTTGAAGTCTTTAGCCATAAACTGTAGGCTTTCTTTTGTGATGTGATCTCAGTAGTTGTATCATGGTGGAAAATTCTCTCACCAGCAACATACCTTTTCTTTGTATATTCAATAAGACCAATCTGATTAAAATCAGATTCCACTCTTCTCCTTGAAGATCTGACAGCAACTGCATAGGATTATGTTCTGGTGACCTATGTTATTACAGTAATCATGAATTTTACCAGCCAATCAGATGAAGTCTTGTATCTTCATGTTTGGGAGACTGAGCAGAAAGGCTGAAGATCATCAATGTGTGCTGAACAATTTGATTTACCTTCAGATTTCTGAAAGCTGCATTTCCATTGGCTAATTCAAAGATCGCAAGAGCATGACCCTTAAGTGGTTGCTGTCAGATCTTCACAAAGGACAGTGAAGATGTGATTTTAATCAGATTGCAGTAAGACAAGTCTGTGATCTTTAATCTGTGAAAATATTGTGAAGTTTTAAATACCCATTCAGCTACTATTTTATGGACAGTTAGTGATAGGGTAGTTTTTTTTTCAGTGTAATAACCCAGATATGGGAATAGGGTACTTTACTTCTCTATGTAATAACCCTGACATGGGAATTGATATTCAGTTATGATCAGTTTATGAAACTGCACTCAAACTTGTAAATTGTTAAGTAATTTTTTTTATTGCTTGGAGCCTTAGCTATGTAACAGTATTAATCTTTTTTTAATTTATTGCTGCAACATTTCAGTCACCTATAAATTTTTCCAGAATGAAAAAAAAATAACAAGTGAAATTAGTAACCCATGACTAAAAATAAATTCATAGTATCACCTTTAATCAATTTTCTAGTCTTTAATTTTATGTAATTGTTGTCTGGAGAAATGATGAATCTGATGTGTATTTTTACTTTTACAGGAATATTGTGTACAGCTGTGGCCTGAACGACTTTCACCAGCTGGGACAGTTCCCTGCCCCAGACAAGTCTCTTGTACCTAAACAGGTGAGAATCTTTCAAGTAACAAACTCGTGTTTGAGAAGTTCAGTGTAAAAATATAGCCTCAAAATTGAGATAGTTTTAGTTTCTAAATCAGGGCTGTTTCCAAATGAAATTACATGATCACTTATTCTGTTGCCCAATTATCCACCCAGTCCATCAGATGCCAAATACATTTTTTAACTTACCTCTGTTAGCAATTGTGACACATATTTATCCCTTTTCTGCCAGCAACAGCAGTAGTGGTGACATCAACATCAGGATTATATTTTACAGCTTTGTTTTAAAGGTTTACAAGTCTGTTACAATGTGGTTACAGAGACAGACCCTGAAACTGGTAATTTTGCCATATCAGCTTTTCATTTGCAATTTATTTGCACTTTATTGACCTCTAAAATGCGTTCAAAAGTCATTTTGTTTCATTTGCATTTGATTCATGTTTCCATCTTAGCTCTCATCCCATTGTTTTTCACTGACATTTTCAGAAATGCATTTAGATTTTGTGTTTATCACTTCCATTCATCATTTCCTTTTGTTTTCGTTTATTTTTTTGGAACTAAATAGAAATACTTTTGCTAAGTCAGGTTTGCTTTTTTCAGGAGTGTTCAAGGAAGGAAATTTTTGCATTTGTATCTTGTTTTATTAAAAATGTACTTTAATGAAATGGCAGATGGGTAAAATGCAAAAGATAGCGTTGAATTTACACAAAACAATAATAACCACAACTGCATTAAATGTAAATATATGCCATATGTACTCACTTATAAGTCTAGTACAAATGCAAACAAGAAAGATCCTGATTTGCCATAGAATAATGCACCTGCAGACCAGGTTATATCTTTGTTGTACTGATTACTCCTATCAAACTGCAACGATCCAGATCTGTCAGCGCATTATGCAGTGGTAGTTCTGGATCTGTGCAGTTTGCATTTGGACTTATAAATGAGTATATACAGTAGTTGCAGAGTATTTGTCAGCAAATTTTATTCTTATATCTTTTCTTTCAAATAAAATTATGCAGATACTGTCACCAGTGAGATGTCATCACATCAGTGGTGGTTGTTCTGTCTGCCTTGACAAGAACAATGTCATGGCTTGTGAGGAGTGAAATATTGTAAAGAATTTATCCAAGATTATGCATAATGGCTATTGAATGAAAATGTAACATGAACCTGAAAATATGAAATGTTCTCGTGTTTTTCTGTTTTCATTTATTATTCAACATCCTGCATTTGCACTTTACTGTTTTCTTTTAAATGTAATAATTTTATTTACATCAGTTCAGCATTACATTTGAGTCATTTTGCATTCTGCATTATGTTTTTGTTTCACTGGTAAAATTACCAGCTTCAGGGTCTGTTACTGTAAGTTTCTTCTTGTAAAAAAGTATTTCACTTTTTCTGAGCATGATTTGCTTACAGTTGGTCTTACCACTCATGATCCTTCTTCAGTAATTACCCTTGTTGGTGAAAAAAAACTTTTACTGTAACTGCAGGTTTATGCCAAGGTTTTCCGAGGGAAATCTATCCTAGGTGTTTCCACAGGACGTTTCCATACCGTGATCTACACATCTGATGGAGTTTTTACCTTTGGACTCAATGCAGGACAGTTGGGTAAATACTAGATAATGTAAGCTACATCATAAATGTGACATTTTGTCAGTTTATACATTGAATGTATGGAATGATTTCAACAAGAGGATGCAAGTAATTTCCAGAAATTATATTGTCAGATGTAGATTTTTAATTTATAAATAGATTTTGAAGAAGGATGAAAAAATTCACAAAAACGACTGTATAGGTTGGCACTTTTACCAATAAACAGAGCAAAATCCAATGTTTCTTCTAATTAAATGTTTGTTTTACAGTACTTGATTTAATTAATTACTCAGATCATGTAAACTTAGATAAAAGTACAAATGTAAATGCTGAAACCAACTTCAGTAAACACTAGTACCACAAATATCAACTGAAAAAAGATCAGTATATTAGCAAAACTTAAAGTAGTCAATAAACACATTATGTTTAACTAATGGGATATCACTGATTTTGTCTTATTTTAGATAAATTTGAAACCTTGGTAAATCAAAAAATACTCAACCAGAAACTTTATATTTTGTCCCCATCGGTTTTTGATCTTAGGTTTCACTCTAGTAGTGAATCCTGTATTCTTGTTTACTACCATATCAAGGTCATCTGTTCAGTTCATAATGGGCGAATTTACCTGGACCATTTCCTTTGGATATATCAATCATCTGTTCATTGTGGTCAGTGGTAACCCTAAACGGTTCTTACATGGTTTCTATATTTAATTATCATGTTTCATAAATTCATTGCATCTGCAATGTGTCTTCAGTGTTGAGAGTTCAGAGTTTATTATATTGATTAAGGTAAAGCAAGTAGCAAAATAAAAATATCTTTTTTCTTCACTCTGAATACTAATTACCACCTCAAGTAGTTGTTTTTTTAATGTGTGGTTAATCCTTGCTCTTTCTTTCCTTAATATTTAAATTTACTTAGTTAATACACCCACTAATTAAAGATCTACTGTCTGTAAAGGTCACTTTTGGCCAATCTCCAGAGTGACCACTATACACAGGTTTTGTAGTATATTCATAAATAAACTATATATTGCCAGGACATCCGAAGATAAAAGCCAATCGGAAGATCAGCCAGCCTCGACAGGTCTCAGCGTTGAACCTCAAGGATGTGCTCATAGTGTCTGTATGCTGTTCCAATGCTGCCACCGTCTGTTTAACTGGACAGGGAGATATCTTTGTGCTGCATGAATACCAGTGCCGCAAGATTGCATCAAAGTAAGCCTGTCCTATATAAGTTGAATTGGTGCAAACAGTCAACATTCAGAAACAGTTATCATGACTGACTCCGGTTTTTGTGCAACAGCAACCTTAAGTTTTTTTTCAGTAGATTTAGGGGAGTGGAATTAAGAATCATAATTTTAAAAAATCCCCCCCCCCTTTTTTTTTTGCAGTGTGATCAGTTTACATCAGTAACAAAAAAGAGATTGTGTCTTGTGAAATACTGACAATCAGATACAATTTCTTTCTTAAATGAACAATGCTGGACCATTTCAGATGGATCCTTGACTGTCATTATCAGGACACTTTGATTGCATAAAACATTAATATACAAGATTGTGATTTCTATACTTTTCTCATTACAGTAAGTAACACCAATTAATTTTATTAATTGATGTAGAGATCACATCCATCCTACCACATCAGGAAAGCATAAAGATAAAATTTAATTCTAGGTATAAAAATCCATTGTCTGTAAGCCTTGATCAACTTAACAGTTTTGCAGCACAAGTAAAATTTATTCCACGTGTTCATATTGTTTATGTAAAAATATAGGGGGAAAAAAATTTCTGTGCAATTTTTGAAAGTCTCTACTCAGGTCAGTAGAAAAGTTTTGGAATTTTCCATGATGTTATGACTTTGAAATTTAAATCAGTATTGTTTATTTCCCTTCCATCTTTACAGAGAAATATGATGTTGTCCATCTGTCACATCATGTCAGATCCCATCCCACAAACTTTGTTTCTGCTCAGCCATTTTTGAAGGACTTGGATTGAAACCAAATTTTGTAAGAGGCTTTACACTGAAAAGATGTACGTGAAGTATAATTTTGATAATTTCTAACAAGTTTTAAAGGAGTTGTAGCCTGTGTTTGACTTGGAACTTGCACCAAAATTTTGTTTCAGCTCAGTAACTTTGGAAGTATTTCACTGATTGAAACCAAATTTTGTACGAGGCTTTATGTTTAAAAGATACAGGTCAGGTTTGATTTTGTCCATTTTCCAACAACATCAAACAGATTTATAGAGCCCTCTTTGACATGGAACTTTCCCATTGTTTGTGTAAAAACTTTATGTTCTTTTAATAACTTTTGATAGGCTTTATGGATTCCAGCCAAATTTTGTATTAGGCTTTATGTTAGGAAGACCTATTGTATGTACTCTTTTATGAGTCAAACAACATTTATCCTGTTATGCTGTCACATAATATGAAGGCAGGTCAGGGTCTGTGTTGCTTCTCTATCAATTAAATTACCTACATATCATTAAGATAACTTTCTTTGCTACCTTCAAATCCAGCCCTCCCATAAAGTTATATATATAGTTATATATATATATATATATATATATATATATATATATATATATAGCAAGCAAAACAACTCATGTTAACTACCTATTCTACCAGCTAGGTGGCTACTGTTCTATCTGGTTTAAACCAGATTTTACCTTTGCTGCCATGTGCTAAGATATCCTCCAGACAATCCAGTTAAATTCCATAACTTACCTAACTTAAATGTAATCATCCACATTTCTTTTTCAGAGGTACAGCAAATCAAAATATTGTTTTATATGGTGCATATAACATTCTTTGTATTCTGGTGAATATATTGATATTTTTGCAATTATTGTGGCATTCATTATTGTCAAGTGACAATTTTCAGGCACTGTATTTACCAGCTATTACACTTGTAAGCCATTTCAATACGGTTTACATTATTTCAGTTTTTAGATATATTTGTATATTTGATGTCTACATTTGTATGTGCCTCTGCTTCATTACAGTGATGTCAACCAAGCACAAATAGTGTAAACGATAAGGTTATGGAGGATGGACATGAGATTTGTCTGTACTTGCAATTGCTCATTTGCACATCTGTAATGTGTCTGCATCTGTTACACACATCTTTGTCTAACGTTTTGAAAGAGCATCTTAAGGGCTGCAAAAACCCGCATACACTAATATATCATAACGTACACCTCACATCCAAATCGTTGAGTAATAAAATAGCCCCACAACATACTGTATCCATGAATACAGTAGAATTGTTAATTAGTCTCATGGATGATGTTTAGATGCCCTCTCCACCCCTCTTGCAGACAAAAACAGCTCCAGAACATATTTGTATCTGTGAAAACAGTAGAAAACACAAGCAGTTCCAATCAAACCATGGGATTGCATATGATCAGTATGAATTGAAAGACTTTGTTTTGGATATGTTGATGAGTAGAAATTGTGTTTATATATTGTAATACCACTGAAGATAAATATGTGCATCTCTTGGAGCATTCATGATCCCAGTAATGCAAGAGCTTCTTTATTGAGAGTCAGATGCATGCAACTTTCTCACTCCACTGGCAGTTCTCAACAATGGCAGCTATTTTTTTTTTTTTTTTTTCCTGCTGGCCAAGTGAATTATAGATGGTCATATATCCCTATTTTCATAGGCAGGCAGGGAGAGGGAGAGAGGAATACAGTTTCTCCTTCCCCAGGCCAGCAGTCAGTTGTTAGTAATACACCATTACCAGTGCCCTCTGACAACCCAACTTAATTGCCATACTGCTCTCTTTTAAAGACATTTTGACCATCCAGTCTCATCAAATTATGGATGATCCAGTCTGTTGCAGAGGGTCTCCTGATCTTGTTATCCGAAACCCTCTGCTCTCATCTTCCAACCTTTATGAAGGAACTTCCAAATGATCCCAAGAAGGGGATGTTTTACATAAGAAAATCAGTTTTTCTTGTTGTTGTTGTTGTTGTGGGGCTTAACGCCATTTTTCAGCACATGATAGGCTATACATGGCGGCCAGTATTAATGGTGGAGGAAGAAACCGGGAAATCCCCGGAAAGAACCACCGACCCACGAGAAGCTACTGGCAAACTTTCTCACATATCCACATTCGCTGAATCCTAGACTCGAACCCGCGCAGACAGAGGTGAGATGGCAGTGATCCGTAACGGAAAGCGCTTTAGACCACTTGGGGCCACTTTTCTTGTTGTAAAGAGGAGTGTACATAGTACGAAAACTGCACAAACCCCAGAACATTTCTGGTTAAAGTCCAGTGGCAGTTGAGACCTGCGATAGAGATGCAGTTTGTACATGATCAGTCTTAAGATGTCTGATGTGTACTTCAATATACTGATTCATACAGCAACATTTTAAGCCCTTCGGCCTTCATTAATAGTTCAGGATGTCCTCTACAGAGACAGCAACGTTCCTGCATGATACTCCACAAAAACATTTGGTTAGTTTATTTTTTGGATCATGACATAACAGCAGTTCTTTATTCATTGTGTGATGGATAATCAATCGAGAGAAGTTGGACCTTGTCAACATTAAAGTCTATCTAGCTATGGAATCCTTAACACTTGGCATCTTCTCCTAAATGCATCGAAAGAATCATTCCTGTATCAGAGAGAGCATCAACCAAGACATTGTAGCTGGAACTTCAGTTAGACATCAGATCAAGTCATATCCCAGTTCAGGATGTCCTCCACAGAGAAGGCAGCATTCCTAGACAACACACTACAAAACCATTTGGTAAGTATGGTGTTTGGTTCATGGCATGAACAACCTTCACTCAAATGGGGCTTCAGGTGGCTGAGTAATCGAAAGCACTCGAATTTACTAATCATTGCCATCTCACCATCTCATTTCTGTATGCATGGATTTGAGCTTCAGGCTTGTCATCTGTGGGTATGTGAGAAAATGTGCCTGTGGCTTCCAGTGGGTAGGTGGTTCTGTCGGGGGTTTTCCCAAGTTCTTACTTCTGCTATTTATAGCCTCTCATGTGCTGAAAAATGGCTTTAATCCATAACAACAACAACTTCCCTCAGTTACAGTTTGGGGTGGATAATAAATGTAGAGAAGTTTGGACCTTATACCTTCTCAACATTTGACCATCTAGATATGGAACTCCTAACACATATTAACTTGGTGTCTTTCTCCCAAACACGTTGAAATTATAACTTGTGCATCAGAGAAAGCATCAGACAAGACATTGTTTAGGTGAGGAAGTTTCTTACAGCTCCTTGGCCTACTCAGCATGGGGGTGGCCCTGTTACAATGACAGTTTACTACTGGATCTGCGATGGTTGGTGGAATATGGATTCTTCAAGAGAAAGCTCTTCATGTCAACCTCTTGGAAATGAAAGCCAGTGCCTTCCACACATGGGCAGAACATATCCATGAATCAAAGTCCTGATAATCTTGGACGTTTTGCTTGTGGTGACTTACTTCAGCATGGGTTGGAACAATCACCAGACATTTCCCTCACAGTAGTGGAATACCTAAATGGGTACTCCCAATATCAGGTAGTATTCAAGTCTGATACATTCCTGTCTGGCTTAGCATCCTGGCTGATTCATTATCAACGGAGGACAGTTGCTACATAGAGAATTGTCTCTCTAGGAACCTTCCATTGGGTCTGTGTCCATTGGGGCCATCTGATGCTTGACATTTCTTTTTCATTTTTCCATGACCCAGAGGCGTGGGCTGTACATGCTATTTTAATTGGCTGATAAATATGGGAGCATGTACACCTTATTGTGAAAGCAATAAATGAGGGCACAGACTACAGGTTTCTGATTGCTGCACAAAGATGAAACACCCTGGATCAACAATCTACTCGGTTTTGTGATAGACATACTCAGACAAGTGACCTCCCCTCTGCTGAATCTTTCAAAATTGCCACTAATCCATTCTTGTCAAACCCGATTCCTCCTTCACTACTGGCACTTTTCAGAGTTGTCTTGATTGAAAACAAGCTTGTGGCTTCAATCCTGGAGAGGATAGTAACAGCTGAAGTGACTGGTATCACATTAGTTAAGTCACACCATGCTCAGCACCTATTCCTCAGTGGCAAACTTTCTCCTTAAGAAGACCCTATATCAATAAAGGGATACTGTTCAATGATCTCAGACGTGTTCAGATTTCATGGAAGAAATGTTTTTGGCCACAACAAGGTAATCTCTGACTTGCACTCCAGTTATGATCCATACACACACAGAAGCAGTTATTAT
Source organism: Megalonaias nervosa (assembly GCA_016617855.1). Classification (NCBI taxonomy): domain Eukaryota; kingdom Metazoa; phylum Mollusca; class Bivalvia; order Unionida; family Unionidae; genus Megalonaias; species Megalonaias nervosa. The sequence continues at coordinate 47,161 of JAECUM010006977.1, forward strand.
ACATGACTTGCAATTTATGATAATGTTAACAGCAACATGCAGGGCAAGTGAGTTACAATATCCATAGATGAGAACTATATGCAGTTCTGTTCTGATTGTTTATTTGTTCTAATGACATAACCTGCTTCCTTCCTAACAAAAGTTTGCTGTCACTAGTCGACCAACAGTAACTACTCGTTCCCTCTCATTGATTGATCTGTTGTGAGAAGCAAAGATTCAGGACCCATTATATGCTTTCAGATGTTACCTAAGACATGCATCAACTGTAAAAGGCTTCCTACCACCGTAGGAATGCAAGACATAACCTCATAAGTACTGGTCGCCTGACTAAAGAGTGTTGTTAGATCAGTATGCTCTGAACTCTCAAAGGATTAGGTACACTAATGAAGATTTCAACTCATGAAATACAATCAAGTTCCATGAGCCTGGCCATGAGTGTAATGTCATAGTTCGGGACATTGTGGAGTCATCTGACTGGTACCCCCAATCTGCCTTCTCTAGTTTCTGTTTGCATGGCATTGCTAAGGAGAGAACTGAATCTCATTGGATTGATGGTAACAGCACCGACAATGACCACTCCCCATTCATGAAAGCACAACCTTGGACCCAGACATGAATAACTTCTGCTGGATTTGCCTGGGGAACTTTGATGGTGAGACAATAATCAAGTGGGGGGTCTCACATGTATCTTCCATGCATGTGTATTAACAAATTGTTCGTTGTTCTGCAAATCTAACATTAGGAGAAATTCATCATTTTAGCACATGCTCTTGCCTTGTGACACAGGTAGAGGTAAGATTTCCTCTGCCTCTTACCTATTCTCCTAATGTATTTTGATCAGGTAAGGTATTTGACAGAGAAAGGAAATTTTTTTTTGTAAATTATGTTTCTCCAATGAGACTTACCTGATCACATTACAAATAATCCCTCCCACCCTTCCCTGCAATGTGAGCATCGTTTAAGGTGCCGCTGAAGTAAAAAAAAAAATGGATTAACCCAGATATAATGGTAGCCACCTATTGACCTATAGGGCACAGAGGGGAGTTAACCAGCAAGAGTTGCTTCCCTTTTGTTCCCATACTCTATAGACAGAAATACATTTTTCCAATTTGCTAGGAGTGCTGGAATTTTTTTTTACGTTGAATGGAAAGTTATGCTAATATAATTTGATCAGATCAGGTGAGTATTATTAGAGAAGCATAATTTACAAAATATTTGATTTTTTTCTATTGATTACTTCTGATAAATTGCATAGACCTAGCATAGGCAAAATACCTCCCATGGGTTGGATCTGGCCAGTGACCTGGTTTTATCTGTTAATTTACATGATAGAGTTGGCTTTAAAAATCGCTTATCCAGCTTACACCCTGGAGAAAGTTGCTCATGCCTGGTATAGACCCAACTTTGCTAGCACCTTATGCCATGTCAGATCTGAGTCTGTGCAGTTTGAAGTTGGATTTGACATATAAGCAAGTATATTTTCTGTCATGTTTGATTTTCACCATTTTCTAGCAACAGAGATATGGTGTCTTCTTGACTTTGCCTTTCATTTGCAGTTTCATTTCTGTTTAATAGCTTTTGAAGGACTTAATGGGTTCAAACAAAATGTGGTATGAGGCTTTACATTTTCAAGACAAAAGTTCAATTGTCATGATTATGACAATAGTTTATAGATATATGACTGTTGTTTTTAACATAGAATTTTGCTTTTCAGTTGCATCATATTGGCAGGGGCATTCATGTTGTATTCACACATTTAATAGTTCTAGTTACTTGCAGACATTGCTTGGCAACCTCTAATATCTGTATTTCTAATGTCCATAGAGAAATATCAAAGATATGTTTCTGGAATTTGTTTTACTGGTATTATATGTAAACCTGTACTTCATGCATATAAAATAGTTCTTAATTTTGTTTGCTAAGCTGTCAAACATACTGTATTGTTTTAGTATGTATGCTCTAATAACACCATCAGACTGTAAAAAGCAAATAATTTTTTATTTCAGTTTTTGGTACAAAAATTTTTTACATGTAGAAAGTGTGCACATTATTGCACTTAAGAAAAAGATGAAAATATATAATCAGTAGTACAGTGAAAGCGCTCAGAACTGAAAACCCTTGGAACCAAATTAAATTTCAGTTTCAAGAGAACTTTGGTTTACAGAGGATATTGCAGAAGTGAAATATATATAGTTTTATGTATATGTTAATGTACTAGTACATCATCAATACCAGCCTTAATTTTTTAATGTTTAATTTTAAAAAGCATAAACTTGATTTTTATGTGATATGAGAGAGATGGACAATTTGGTTCATGTGTGTGTGTGTGTGTGAGATAGGGGAAGCATCTGTAAGACTTGAGCTTATTAATGTAACTTTGTGATGTGTGAGTGAAAACAAATGACATTCTTGGTTACTTAAATGCAGGTATGTAATGATTTTTTTCTTTGGAAAATCAGTTAAGTGAATCTTATTTTTGGAATATTTTCTTGATGGTCTCCATCTGTAGAGTATCGAAAGCTACAGGGCTTATTATTAAACCCAGGGTATTTAATTTAAAGATGGAAAACATTCTTTTGATCATTTATGCCATTGGTTCTTCACCTTTTTGGGCAGTGACCCAGATTTGGTTTGTGGTGTTAGATTTTTGACCCATGGTTGCAACATATTTCTTTCCACTCATCAAATGCTAAAAAGCACTTGGGTGGGAAATTTCAAATTATTAAGGTTGATCTCTGTAACCCACTCAAAACAACTTGGCAGTCCAGTTTTTGGTTGCAACCCATGGGTTAAGAACCATGGATTTATACAAATGAATAGCATCATTGATGATGAGATAATAAGGAGATAAAAATAATCATTCTTAATTGGTTTATCTTCAAGGATTTAGCTATTAAATTTGCCTTAAAGCTTGCCCTTTTTGAAGCAGCAGAACTTAAGATTAGCCTGTTGTTGCCCCATATATGTATTGCATGTATGTTGAGTGTTGTTTTTACCTTGTGTGCTTTTAGGAGATTTCTGGATGATTGACTCTGTGTTAAACCTACTACATCAAGTTATTTGTGGACTATATATATTAATGTTTTATGGAATTTAGAAACTCACTTCATGCTCCAAATTTAAAATGAGTTTTGTTTTTGGGGTTTCTTTTGCATAAACTTGAAAAGTAGGACCAAACATTTATTTAGAGGGGTTTTGGTTATAGGAAAAAAATGATGGTGTTAAAAGAAAAGTTTGGGACAAAAAATTTTGATGTTAAGGGGATTGCAGGGTACAGGATTTTTGGTTTGAGGGGATTCACTGTGTTTTCCTTATGAAGCCTTCATGCATCTGGATAAAAGTCCTTAATACAAGAGTACAAACAATTAGACAATATGTTCTTTCTTACTGATGAGTTTTTTTGTTGTTCTGTAACTGTCAATTCAGGTGGCATGAGATAAAAGACATTCAGGTGAGTGGTGGACATCTAGATCACAGTGATTCTGAGATCTTGAGAGAGAAAGGAGGGTCAGAGCTGGTCATTGGTTTCCTTAGTACATCAGGAAAGGTAATTTCTTTATAATTTAAGTCATAAAATACATAACATACTCTAGATGATACAGGTCAAAAATCAGAATTATAAGCAAATCATGTCTGCTTATTTGTTAAATTAATGAAGGTTGCAAGAGTATTTTTTTTGTTCATGGTGATTGTCTGGTAAGTGTCACTTACGAAAGTAAAGTATATCATGATACAACTGTTTGTTAAGTTTCAATCATGGATAAAATTTTAACATGTTGATCAAAGAAAGGAAAAGATGGCATGAAGGAATATGGAGTAACAGTCAAGGTATGTTATTTATTTGCTTATATCAATACCAACTGCAAACAACATAGACCATGATCTGCCATCTCATATTGCACCAGCAGATTAGGATCTATGTTTGATCTACTGATTACTCCTAGCATAATGCAGATACCCCAAATCAGCATCTGCTGGCATATTATGGCAAGTCTGGGTCTATGTAGTTGGATTCAGTTTATAAGCATATATATATGGTACTATTGTTATGACTCTGTGGTCTTAAAATAAGTAACAACAACTCTAATTCCAGTGAATGATTATAAGCGAAAACCAACAAGTTTTGTAAAATTGAAAATATTATTTATTTCCCTAAAAGACAAAGTGAAAAAGTAAAAGTAACCTACAATGAATGAAATCCCCAAGTCCTAAATGTTCTATCAATTCCAAAAAATTTTGAGTGGTCTGAATTAGTTCCAATGTATTTGAAATGTTGGTCAGTAATGTACATCATCATATCATCATTCATACATTGTATCATAACAGTACAGAAAAATACAATTATATAGTCCCAAAATGTCTTTAAATGAATTCACAGTAATTCTGTGACAGATATTAAATCCGAATAGTCTTTACAGCAGTTATTCCAATTAATCTTTAATTTTTCAAGCACTCTTATTCCAGTAAATGATTATATTAAATAAATGAATTCTTCTCAATATAACTTCCTTGAATGGTGTTTACTACTAAGAATGCCGACTGCTACGTAATTCTCTTTAAATAGGTTACTAAAATGCATTAGAGAGAATGCATTAGGAGGCTTGAATGAATCATCCTGGCATTTCAAATTCACCCTTTCGGTAAGCAGATCAGCTGTTTTAACACTGACTAACCAGGAATTAGATCAGCTTGGCCTCATACTAGAACTTAACTTCGGAAATCGAATCACATGATGTTTACTTGAATTATAGTACATCTCAACCTTGGAACTTTATAAATCAATAGATGCACTACACATGTATGGCTCATCTTTAAAGTACTGTGACCATTGGGGAAAATTAGTATTTAAATTGTAATTAACTAATAACCCTTACAAAACTATTACCATGAAAATAATACACATATTATAGAGGTACATAACACTATAAATAGAGCAGATTCCTGTTAATCAATTAGTAAGGAAATTATCTTGATTACTGTATTTACCACATATATATTGGGACACAATAAAATAATTATTTTTTTTCCTGTCCCAGAACTTGTGGTGACACTTTTTTTGTCACCTAGGTGATATGTCCCAAGACTTAAGAAACAAAATAAATTTGTGTTGAATTTGCTCCTCCCCCCAACTGCATGTTGCAGTAAAATAGATAAACAAAACACTTATTTGATAATAAAATGAAAGAAACTAACTTTGTATTCTTATCATTTATTATCATTTTTTCGTCATGAGCATTAAAGAATATCAATGAACTCCATATATGTAGCATACGCTTCCATCCTGTAGTGTCTACTGCTTATGTGTGATAAAACATGACACATTGTTCATTGATGTGAACGTAGAGAAACAAATCGTGTTTGGTTGTACTCAGCTAAGGTTTGAATATGTTATCAAAACTGGATCCATCAAAATCGCAAATGAGAGAGAAATAATCAACCAACTGGTTGAAGGCATCTGCCATTCATGCATGACATGGTGTTATGTGCAAAATAACCAAGAGTGAATTATATCCAGGTCAACTGTATGACAGTATCTTGCAAATAAAGATCATTATTTGAAAATACATTCACTTGGGTACAAATGACAATCTTTTTGCTAGCATGGGTTACAAAAAGTATTATTAAAGCAAGTTATTGCTGTGTATACTTTTTACCCACAGACATAAGTGCTAGTTTGTATTAATTATGACTACAGATGCCAAGCAAATAGAAGCCCAGGTGGTGAATAAACACAACTGGCAGTGAGCAATAAACTCATTGTTTGAACTTACCAACAGGATATCAAATTCAAAGGTTATTTTTATTACAAAGCAAGTTAACCTCGGAAGCAGACTTTGGATACTTTTAAGTGTGCTGATTTCTTTTTTGAAAAGATATCAGATACAAAGGTTATTTTATTGCAAAGCAAGCCGACTTTGGATTTTTTAAATGTGCTGATTGTTTTTTACATTTTCTTTTCTTACTGCAGTACAGCCTCACAAATTATCTCCTTCAAATTTAATTGGTTAAAACAAGCCACAGAGGCAGCTGCTTGTCATATTATTGACCAAAGATCAGTTAATTGAAAGTAAATATGGATTGTCATTTATTTAAGTGTAATTATGAACTGGGATTAATTCTTAGGAATATATGTCAGGTTGTCTAAGCCCATATATGTGACATTACTTCTACTGTGGCAAATGAGTTGGGTTTTTTCTTTAAAAAATTATTTAAAATGACTTGTGGTGCCTGTATCCTCGAGCAGCTTTATCACTGAAGTTACAGTATGTTATTATGTCCATAACCAGGTGTTTATATGGCGCGCCACAAACCAGATGCTTAGACGAGCTCACTGGGCCATTAGAAGACAACTATTTGTGTCTGACTTCAAGCTAATGGACACAAACCTCGCTATTATTACTGAAAAAGGTGAAGCCTTCCTTGGATTGTTATCCAACAAGAAGAATTCACTGAACAAAGATGCACAGCATTCTAGTAAAGGTAATATGTTGTTGGTAGGTAAAGTGAAAAAATGTATGTTTCTCAGATCTGTGTGATGTATATTGTAGAAAGATTCTTGGCATGAAGACCTTTGAAATTGATAATATAATAGCTGATTTGCCATTAAATATGGGCACAGATACAGAAAAAGAGAAACCTTTAAAAATCATCACAAATTCTCTTAAAAACCCTTATTGTGATTCTAATATGGAACTTCTAGTGTTATGTGGGAACCCCACTGTAATACAGTAGTTGGGCTTCATAGCTGGAATAAAGAAAATGCAAGTCAAATGTGCAATTATAATTAGCTGTTAGACCAAGTAAGCTTATGGTATGGCTATGCATCTGTCATGCATCATTTATCTGTCAGCAATTGCTTGTTACTACACTGGAGGCCATATTTTTTATCCAGTTTCAATGAAACTGGGATTCATATTATGAAAATCTAGGAAGAATAAGATAATGAGCAAGATCCATGCATACCAACAAGGTGATATGGCTGGGCTTGTTACCACTCTCTATGCTACAGTTCTGATCCGATTTTGGTCAAAATTAGAATATATGCTTATATGGCTGAGTTTCTTACCACCTGAGAGACTGTATTTATGGTCTGGTTTGAACGAAACTTGGCAACGAAAATTAATACCATCAGGATGTTGGATGTTTTTTTTTTTTTATAACAGAGTTATATGCATATATTTATGAGGTTTTGCATCTGATATAGCAATTTTTATAAAAACTGTAGTTTGATCAAACTTGGTAAACAGGCCCCTGTCATCAAGACCATGGTTGAGTATGATTAAGAATGAAATTCATGGATATTATTTAATGTGATCTTGCATCTAATTGGTTGGACCTGTCAACATCCTAGCATATATATTTCTGATCAGAATTTGATCAGACTTGTTAATTTGACTTACATTATCAGTATGTTGAGTAAGTTTGATTGGGAGCAAGATCTGCACATATTATTGAGGTAATATTGTATCTGATTAGCTGAGCTTGTTACCACTCTAGGGACTGAATTCTGATTGGATTTTGCTCCACCTTAAGATTATATTGTCATTGTTTTGAACAGGTTCTTTAATAGGTGAGATCAGCACATGTTAATTTGATACCTTTCATCTAATTGGCTGAGCTTGCTACCTCTATATCTGATGACTCTATAATCCAGTTTCAATAAAACTTGGTAAATTTGTTTATGTCATTAAGATCTTGGGTGACTTTGAATTATGAGCAAGATTCATGCATATTAATTACTTTTTATCAGGATATGGTTCAACCGAAAAATTAAGCATATTGTAAAGTTTGGGAGATTGTTTACATAGATTGTGTTCTTTCAATACTACATAAGCTTGCTTAATGAAATGGTCAACTGTTAATGTAAGCCAGGTAAGCAATATCAGGCCCACTCAGGTCTTTTCCTTTAGTGTTATAGTATGAGAAATAATGCTTACAGTTTATTAAAATACTAGATTCAATTTTATTTCAAGCAGCTAACATGACTTACAGAAATAATTTTGTTTAGGAAACAATTTTATTTCAGAACAGAGTAACGATGACTTTGGGATGATAACATTAATGGATTTGCTACTCAAAGATGAAGTAGAAGATGTGCAGGTAGTACGAATTGCCAATGTGAACCGTGGAACTTACATTACTGCTGACAGTAAAGGTCGGGACTTTGCAGTACTTCAGTCACTGCCAAACTGCAGGTGAGTGCTTTGTGTAGTTAAATATATTATTTGTCTGGTATAGTTCCAATTATAATGATGGAACAGCAGGTTTTGGGTAAACCACGCAAAAATATTAACATCAAAATGGCATGTCCCTTCACAGTTGCTACTTAAATAACTTAAAAAATTGCTTTAAAAGGTCCACAGTTAATCCATTCAATCTTTTGCTTTGCAGATTGTCACTTTGATAACTTGCCCTTATTTTAAATTTCCGTTTAGATCAACCAGTCTGTCTGCAACAGTGTCTCTTTAGAACTTGATTTCCATGATAAGTGATCTTGAGGTAAATATGGGAGATTTTAGTGGTGGATAAATTTAGTGTTTTTGCTATCTCAGGTTGAGTTTATGAAAATACATCATCAAAATTTATTAGCTCACTAGGCTGTAAGGTAGAGTGATGATATGGCCAATCATCCATCATCTGGCATCCATTAACAGTTACTATTTGAGTTTTACAAAAACAATGTGACCAGATGTTGCATAGACCTTCCTGGCATTAAAGCCTTTCAGGTTTTTAAAGATTATACTTTTTCGCCATCAAATATGGCTGCCATTACCAAAAATAGAAAAATTTGCCATTTATCCTAAATGCTATTATCAACATCTTGTCAGAAATCTCCAGATCAGTTTCAGCCATCATGATAGAGAGCATCCTTGTAAATAGGTCTCCAGTTTTTACAAATGGTGTTGATCTGCAATCAAATTTGGCTATCATTATTAAAAATAGAAAACCACAGCTGAACAGAATTTGATAAAGTTTGATCAAACGTATCTTAACATGAAGACCATTTAAATGTGTACAATAACAGCTGATCTGCCATTAAATATGGCCACTGTTATAAAAAACAGAAAAAAACTTTAAACATCTTCACAAAATGAAATTTTAAACAGCTTGACAGGAAGCATGTTTGCGTAAGACTTTTCAGATTTAGACAAATGATGCCAATCTGCCATCAGAGATGTCCACCATTAAAAAAATAGAAAAATCTGTCCATTGTCCATCAGCATCTTCTCAGATATTGCCTGACCAATTGCAACCAAGCATGGCACAGAACACCCTGGCATAAAATCCTTTCAGGTTTGTACATATAATTTTGTTCTGCCATCAAATATGGCCACCATTATAAAAAGTAAAACCTTTAAGAGACTTCTCCAAAACCACTGAACAGAATTTTAATAAATTTTGTCAGAAAAGTATTCTGTCATGAAGACATTTGACATTTAAATAAAACTAACAATAGCAATGAAGTGTGGACTTGAGACTGCAGTGCATGACATTTTGCTAAGTCAAAGAGCAGCAATCTTTTTGTGAGAGACCAGGCATCATTGAGGGGTGGATATAGGCAGTCACAGTAGATTAGTAGCATGTGGATGACTATTACCAATACACCAATTAGAGATATGTCTGTGGGAGATCATTATGACATTACGTGTGTCTAGGTGGAGGGTTAATCAAGTCCTATCATTGCATTGGACAACCAGAGCTGGTAGTTGCTGCTTTATGTGGGATACCCATGGATAGAGTACATTACACATGGGATATAAATCACTACTTTCCACATCAGAAGATTCTGTCAGGCATTTTCCAAAAAGATGGAAGACTTTATATAACTTGAAATGAAAAGCTTGTTAGGATTAAAGGTTTTAAAGGACATGATAGCCACAGAGAAGGTGTCTAAGCATAGCAAAGGACATGATAGCCACAGAGAAGGTGTCTAAGCATAGCAAAGGACATGATAGCCACAGAGAAGGAAGGTGTCTAAGCATAGCAAAGGACATGATAGCCACAGAGAAGGAAGGTGTCTAAGCATAGCAAAGGACATGATAGCCACAGAGAAGGAGGGTGTCTAAGCATAGCAAAGGACATGATAGCCACAGAGAAGGAAGGTGTCTAAGCATAACGAAGGACATGATAGCCACAGAGAAGTAAGGTGTCTGAGCATAGCAAAGGATATGATAGCCACAGAGAAGACAGGTGTCTGAGCATAGCAAAGGACATGATAGCCACAGAGAAGGTGTCTAAGCATAGCAAAGGACATGATAGCCACAGAGAAGGTGTCTAAGCATAGCAAAGGACATGATAGCCACAGAGAAGGTGTCTAAGCATAGCAAAGACCAGGCACATCATAGAGTAGGTTACAAGTGACACAACCAGTCAGAGATGTCGGTTCCTATGATATACCATAAACCATGGGCTGCAAAAGAATTTATGCATCTGGATGCCCATAAGCCTTACAGACCCCTGTGGGAAGAAATGCTTTTACACTTGCTAAAGAAACTCTCATTTGGTTTGAAATGCCAACAAGCTGACAGTGTTAGGGACCCTGGCAACAGTTAGGCTAGAAATTATAAATTGATGAATGAAGTGGCCAAGTTTTGTGCATTTTTATATCCTTGATGCGTTTTGTTTTTAAAATCTGGAGGGGTACAAAGAAATAGGAAATAAGTGAATACTATAATTTAACATAAGTTGGATACTGTTAAAAATTAAGTTCAAGTTATTTCATTGAAGGTGAAGCCCATTATGAGGGGTCAGTATAAATAATGTATTATTACACACAGACAGGTGTTCAAGATCTGTATTAAATTTTGAAGGTAGGAGCTGCAGCAATGCAGTGTGCCAAATTTTCAATCAAAGGATGTAGTTTTGAATCCTACCATCAGATCAGCAAGGTCAGCTACAGTGGTTTGTCCTCGGTGAAGTACTTTACTCCAATTGCTACAGCACTAAATAGCCTAATTTGTGTTGTTGTACAGTAAAACACCAAACCAAACCAAACACAGTTTTGAAGTTTGCCTCCACTTTGTTTCAGTCAAGTACATTTGATTAAATTAACTTAAGTGTAAGTCCTTGAATGATCAAGGAAGTCACTACCTGAAAGAATGTGGAGGCATTCCTTCCTATCTGTAGGGTGGTCTAGTCACCCCCAATCCCTGACTGGTTTTGTTAACCTTGTAGCTCATCAGAGGAAAACTTGTTGATTCACTGGTTCAACTGATCACAGTAGTATTTTTTGTTAATGTGAGGTTTATATACCACTAGCCCCTCAACCATGCCCAGCAGCCGGTACAGCAACTTTTTGAGCCATGTGAAATTAGCAACCCCAGTTTATGGTGGGCAGTGATATCACAATCCAAGCCTTGCAGCCAGTGCACTCAGTTCAAATGACATTATTGTTTAATGAAGGTGGGATTTGAATGACATTATCATTTAATGCATAACATTATCATTTAATGCAGCTGGGATTTGAATGACTTTACTGTTTAATGCATCAAATAATATTACTGTTTAATGCATCAAATTGCATTACTGTTTAATGCAGCCAAGATTCAAATGACATTATTGTTTAATGAAGCTGGGATTCGAATGACATTATTATTGTTTAATTGTGGCAGGATTCCAGTGACATTATTGTTTAATTCAGTGAAGATTCAAATGACATTATCATTAATACAGCCAATGTTCAAATGTCATTATCTTTCAGTGCAGCCAAGATTTGTCTTTCATTAGCAGTAAAAAACAAAAAACAAAATTAAATGTTATCAAGAAATGTGGTAAAACAATAAGTGGCTAAACAAATCTCTCAAGTTATTTTTTTTGAATAATCAAAAATAATTTATATTCTCTTTTGTATAAACAAAGAATAGGTAATATTTGAATCCCAAAGCATAAAACTGCTATGGTATTATATAAGTTTCTTGTTGCTTTGTTGTCTGGTGAATCATATTGTTGATGCAACATGGCTCCTGGTGGGATCATCAGGTTGTCTACAGGATTAATGAAAGGCTGGAGTTTAGCAAGCTGCATGGGATGAATCAGGTTTTGAGTAACATATTCATTATTGGGTTTAATAAATTCTTAAATGTAAAACAAGAATCAAATAAATTCATTTGTTTTGTAGTCTGAAGTATCAATCATAGTCAGAGGAGAACGGAATCAATTTACTGTATGGTTGATTGTAATGGTAGTTTCTGAACCCCATTGTCTTGACTTTGAGATCCATTAGCAGCATTTTGTTCAGTGTTGGTGGATGCATCAATCAGACTGTGATCTAATTTTTCCAATGCTTGTTTATGTCTTCCTTCCTTTTGTATGACTTCTGACACTGGTCCCAAGACACTTTTAAACCACTGTGGACAATATTTTTATGTTGCATCAGAGATTGGCAGTGTTTATACTGCATTTCACATGCAGCACAAATGGTGATCCATTTATGACATTTAGCTGTCATAGGAAAGAGTGACATCATGGTATATAACATACTCCTCGCAGTGTGAAGTCAGTAATAGGAAGAATATTGTTCATTAGAGAACATGGGTAATTCCAGCAAAAGATAATGGGGCAAAATCTAGTGGTGCCTAAACATCAGAGTTCTCTTGGGAGGAATTAAAAAAACCTAACATTAAAATGGCAGGACTCCAGTTTAAACAAATGTTGAACCATACTGGATGTAGTGTGTAGTCGATATATCTGATCATGTTCTCTATTGTTCCACTTAATGTTTCTACTAGAGAGCTCTGGATTAGATAAAATAATTTCTTCTATCACATAGTCAGTACATTTTACCTATAGTGTGTGCAGTTTAATATTTTTGATATTATAACATGTTAATATATCACTTTATGTGATTCTGATTGATCAAAATAAGCCCATGAAATTCTAGCACAATATTCTCTTTACTGACTGGCTGTGATTATGGAAAAATTTCATTACCCCTTGAACTGGAATGTTTTGTTTTTACTATTGCTACTAACATTTTGGTGGCTATATTTTCAAATCAACCACCCAAAGAGAATTGTGGAAAAAAGTCACATCTGTCTAAATATGGCCCAATTACCCCCACACGGGCTTGTCACACCGTGTATAGATTATCATGCATTAAAAAAGAACAACAAGAACACAACAATAATTAAAACTAAGGGAATTGGTCAATTGAATGCAATCTTGTGGAAAGGGGTGGGGGTATACCTGTGTATAGATTATCATGCATTAAAAAAGAACAACAAGAACACAACAATAATTAAAACTAAGGGAATTGGTCAATTGATAGCAATCTTGTGGAAAGGGGTGGGGGTATACCTGTTGCATTGAATCCACCCTAGATATCAGAGCAGTTTATATGTTAACTTATATAGGAATAAACTCACCTCTGTTCAAAGAAGAATGTGGACATAAACCAACCTCCAAACTGAAAGAATGTTACCAACCAAAGCATGTTTGCACCATAAAATAGCTCATATCATGTGATGCAATTCTAAATTTGTCGATATCTACTATACTCTTCCAAATTGAATAATGCAAATATCCTGTCACAAATGCATTACTGTAAAGCTGGAATATCTGCATCCATAACCATCCCATCACATATCTAACAATTTGAATGCTTAGAACAGAAAGTGATAGTGACACATCCTCGTTGTCAAACATTTCTCTTTATGACATCATATTGAACTTGCATATACATTGTGTTGAAAAATTATGTTGTTTGAGTCAAATATTCCATTTATTTGAAAGGACAGTTGCACTTTGAATTACAATTGTTAAAAATTTAACAAATAAAGTTTGCTAGTTATAGAACATTATAAAAAGTTACATGGACTATTTTTTATGCTCAACAAATGAAAGGTGCAACATCTGAGTCAAAATGAATGAAATTATTTCTTCTTTCACTCCTATTTCCATTCAAATAAAAACTATGTGATAAACAATCTCAATTGGGTAATGATTTAATATTAAATTTATAATGTCCAGCTTTTGCTGTCCAAGGCTCACAAAAGCTGGACATTATTCAACTCATTTCATAAATTCAGTGTTAAATCATTACCCATCTGAGATCCTCTATTATCATACATACATGGCAGGTGAGTAAATAAATAACATTACATGTAGTACAATGATGTCTTAACTTGGCAGAGTATTTAAGGTTTGTATGAGTGTTTATAAATGTCCAGAAATGATCAAGGTCTGATATGTTATGAATAAATCTAAAACTTTAAAAGGCAAATATTGTTAAGAACATGGAATTCATGTTGGCAGTAACTGTTTTCATTTCAGCCTTACAGATGTTCCTATGGTTTGTCATTCTGAGATGATTAGCAACTTCAGGGTCCTTCTAGAGGAGGCAGATGAGTTTGATACTATCCATGATGTCATCTTACAGGTAAAATTGACACTATCCATGATGTCATCTTACAGGTAAAATTGATACTATCTGTGATGTCATCTTACAGGTAAATTAATACTATCCATGATGTCATCTTACAGGTAAAATTGACACTATCCATGATGTCATCTTACAGGTAAATTGATACTATCCATGATATCATCTTACAGGTAGATTGATACTATCCGTGATGTCATCTTACAGGTAAATTGATACTATCCATGATGTCATCTTACAGGTAAGTTGATGCTATTCATGATGTCATCTTACAGGTAAATTGATACTATCCATGATGTCATCTTACAGGTAAAATTGATACTATCCATGATGTCATCTTACAGGTAAAATTGATACTATCCATGATGTCATCTTACAGGTAAAATTGTTCAGCTTTGAGAAAATTATTTTGCCTTTTTGAAATGCAAAGCATAGCTGCCAAGTGTCCTGTTTTTTCCATATTTGACCCGTGTTTTGGACCTGATTACGGGTGTACATTTTTTTTGTTGTTGCAAAAAATTCGTTTTTTGATTAAAAAAAATAAATAAATAAAAAATTTCCTTGCAATTTTCAGTTTAGAATGGGCACTCGGTTTCATTCTGATAGAAATGTATCGTATGTATATAGGAATACAGTTCAACAGTATGATTGGTTCATTCGAAATCGAGGCTACCATGCCTGTCTTTATCCGCCATATTGGATTTCGCAAACAGTTACCGCTGCCACTGTGTGTCATCTTCCTAATATTCAGCTTCTAATCATGTTGAATAGGAAATCAGAATATTCAGAATTTTCACCAGAAAAGACAAGAAAACAGAACTGGAAGGACAGTTGTGCCATCTTGTTTAGATTTGTGAAATCATCTAGTAAAGGAGAAGACTTTACGTTTTGGAAATTGTGTAATGTGATTTCACTATTGGACATGGAGGTGCACATGAAATACAAGAGCACAAAAAAGATAATAAACATCAGCTTGCTGCTTCATCATGCACAACTCAGCCTGAACTTGGATGTATATAAATACCAGAGAGAACCTTGATGTAATTCGATCGAAATTCGGTTTATTAAATTTCTTTTAGAAATGAACCTTCCTCTTTCAGTTACTAGTGTTGCTGGCGATTTATTTTGCACGCATTTTCCAGATGGTAAAATCGCAAAGGATTACTCGTATGCTAGAATGAAAACAATTCAGTAAGAAAATCACACAGAATTGAGATTATCAATGACAGTTGGTACATTGGAATCGATAATAATTGGAAAAAATGAGGTGTGGAAAAGGCTGCTATAAACAGCCTGTGTCTAAGTGTGTTGCACTCTTGCACCTTCTAAATGGGCACCCGAATGGCCCGTCCAGAAGGTGCAAGTGTGCAACACATGCATCATTGACATTAAATAATTATGTAAGGCACTGTCCTACCTTACTGATGGTTGTATATGTTGTAAGTAGTTACATATGCATTAAAATTTTAAAAATCAGTATTTGGTCCTGAAAATCAGTATTTTTGTCATGAGCAATCGGTATTTTTGTACTTTTGGGTTGGCAGCTATGGCAAAGTTGTCATTGTTTGTTCTGTTGAAGTTAAGAGTAAAGCCCCAGCCGAGTAACAGAGATAGTATCAGAGTCTCTAAGACCCTAGAGAGATTAGAGATATTTTTCCATCCCAAGTTGTTATTTTCCTGTGATTGCCTTAAACATATAAACTATGGTAGTCGTTAAGATTTTTGTGTTAAAAGTTTTGGAAAGTCAGATGAGTTGTACACAAGTTGCTGTGCTCAGCTAAAATATGGTATGTATTACTGCATGGAGCATGTACATATTACAGTATATCTGTTATTATGTTAGGATTAGGTCTTACCTACATTGTCAAATACTGTATCTGTTTTGTTAGGATTCAGTTCTTGCTTGCATTGTCACATGCTGCACCTGTTATATTAGGATTCAGGTCTTACCTGCATTGTCACATATTATATCTGTTAGGTTAGGATTGAGGTCTTGCATTGTCAAATACTGTATCTGTTATGTTAGGATTCATGTCTTACCTGCATAGTCAGGTACTGTATCTGATATGTAAGGATTCAGGTCCAGCTTGCATTGTCAAATACTGCATCTGTCATGTTAGGATTCAGGTCTTGCTTGCATTGTGAAATACTGTATCTGTTATGTAAGGATTCAAGTCTTACCTGCATTGTCACATACTGTTGTCTGTTATGTTAGGGTTTGAAGTCTTGTCTCAATTGTCAAATACCATATCAGTTATGTTTGGATTCAGGTCTTGCTTGTATTATCAAATACTATATCTGTTATGTTAGGATTCAGGTCTTGCTGGTATTGTCAAATGTTAGGATTCAAATACTGGCATTGTTATAGCACAGTTCACTGGCAAGACTTACTGTAAATTAATTTCTTCAGATTTTTTACCAGATTGTAATACTTTAGGAGAAGAACTACCTCCTTACAAGTTAAAAATGCCTGAACTCCCATTTAAACAGAGATGTTGATCCCTACCAGCTGTAGAGTATGTAATTGGTATATCCAATAAAGTTCTCTATCTTTCCTAAAAAGTGTGCTACTGGAGAGCTCTGGATCAGATTTAATAATTTCTATTATCTGATATTTAACACAATCAGTGTTGTGGTCAGCTAAATTAAAATTCTTAGACACCGGGGAATCTTTATGGATATCCCTCAAATGTTCTTTTATTCTCACTTGGAATTCCCTTTAGTCTCACCTA
Organism: Megalonaias nervosa; assembly: GCA_016617855.1. Classification (NCBI taxonomy): domain Eukaryota; kingdom Metazoa; phylum Mollusca; class Bivalvia; order Unionida; family Unionidae; genus Megalonaias; species Megalonaias nervosa. The sequence goes on from JAECUM010006977.1 coordinate 64,270, forward strand.
CATATTGTTTACCACTTAGTCCAGGTGAGTAAATAGATGACATTACATATGGTACAATGTCCTCTTAGTTTTTATTTATATTTGAGGTTCATAGTTGTGCTTCTAAAGATTTTAGATTTATCCATTTTCCTGCAGAAACAGCAATTAATGGTCTTGCAATCTAATAATTTATATGCTAATGTTACTCCACACTCCTGGAGGTAGTCGGCCACCTTTTTTAATTTCACTAATTTGGAAAGAAGTTTCCTCGCTTCTTTATCAAGCAGAATTGATTGGGATAGTATTAGCAAATGCTTCACTTCTGAGGACCACAATACCAGCTTCACTGGAATCATTGGCTACACCGGCAACAAAGGGGTATATAAACCTCTCACTGACATAAAGTGATCAGTTGAAAATATCAATCAACATGAATTATTCCCTCTAATGAGTTACAATAGTAACGAAACCAGTCAGGGACAAGGGGTGACTAGATCCCTCCAGCAGATGGGAGGGAATGCCTCCACATCCAATCAGTCATCATCTTCCCTTACTACCTCCTTGCAAATCTAGCCTTACCATGCAAAAATATTATAGCTAAAAAGCTAAAAATTTTCTGTTTGTGTGTGTATGCGATTTGGATTCTTAACATAGCTTTAACAATTTTCCAGTCATATTGCTACAATGTCTACAGTATGGCAGTTTATAGTGATGTCTAGCACTGGGGCATCATGCCACAGACATGTAGCATCATGTCCCACTCAGTCACATTATCATGACACCAGGTCGACCAGTTCTAACACTAACCTCATAATACTGAGTGCCAAGTAAGGCAGCTGCTAGTACCATTTTTGTAAGTCTTTGGTGTGACTCTGCAGGGTTTGAACCCGCAATCTGCTGCATCCAGGGCGGACACTCAAACCACTTAGGCCATTGGAGCGGTCTAAAAGTTATCAGCCCATCTAGGTGGCAGTTACAGTAATCTCCCCTTAATACACGTATTGGTACTTATCACGAGAATTCTTCAGTTACTACTTCCGTTCATGCAGAGTTGCATCCTGTCAACAGAGATACCTCACAAAATTCATACAAGCATTTTGGAAGTTTTCTACCTTAAAGCAAGTTGGAGGAGTTTCATCTTTGTTGGAAGTGTACTCCATCTCTAAATTTCTCTAAATTTCCAACTTTTCTGTTTTTTCTTTCATCGACAACAACAAAGTTTCTGTGTTATCACTTTGCCATCTTCACACACTTGGGTGCTCTTGATACATACCTGCATGGGTCATGATAGTGTCCACCGACATTGTTATAGCCATATTTAGTAGGCAGGTCTGGTGAGTGTTATGTAACACATGTATAATATTCCAGTGTCATTTCTGCTTACATTCGGATACATACAGGTAAGTTTGCTGTATTATCCAGTCATAGCATCCACTTAGTTAAATACGTGATGCTTTACTGATTTACCTGTATAAAATGTCATCCCACATTGTCTTAAATGGATATTGTAGCATCCATGTTGTTAGTATCAACAATGAAGCTTCAGTGCTTTTTTTTATGTGCAGGTATGGTGTGTACTGTGGAAAACTAACTTATTGTACTGTATAGTTTTTGCCATAGTTGGATACATACAGGTAAGTTTTCGATGCATTGTTTAGTCACAGTGCCCATTTCATTGTTACTCTAAGTGATGCTTCAGTGATTTTACCTGTATAGGCAATCAGTTGGCCTTTCCTACAGGCAACTTTTTATTAGAATTGATAATTTAGTATCCACCTCATAAGTATTAGTAGCGATGCTCTAATACTCTACATGTACAGGCCATGTGTACCCTTTTACAGGTAATTGTCATTGTGTTTAGCTCTGCACAGAAACTCTGAAGTTCATATAGCAGGACATGTGCCATGTTGCACCTCTATATATTATGGATCAATATCTCATATTCCATCCCAGCCTCAAGTACTGGACAATGTCATGCCATTCTAAATGGCCCTGTTCCTTCATGACTGGATTTGACCATATAATTCTGATCACAATTGGCCATGACCACAATCAGTCATACAGTATCAGCCACCAGAAATAACTTTGTCCAGTTCCGTGACTTTCCTATAGGCTCGTCCTGCATTTGATGCCAGTTTCTTAGCACACAAGAACCCAGTTTCATGATCCCAGTTTATACAGCAGTTTCTTCCTGTGGATGATGTCCAGTGTATGCAGACACTCTCATGGATCAATGTAACATGCAGAACACCACTAGGTACTTCTTGTGAATGATGTCCAATTTATACAGGCACTCTCATGGATCAGACTAACCTGCATAATGATCAAGGCACTTCCTTTGGAAAACATCCAGTTTATACAGGCACTCTCATAGATCAGTCTAATCTATATAGTGCCACTGGGCACTTCCTGCATACAATGTCCAGCTTAGTACCTCAGAATCCAAGAAATGTTGCTTCACTTGTCCTCAAACTATCACCATCCAAAAGGGAGCCTATACTTTTTGTTAGCTTGGAAGTTACATGATTTAAATCTTGACTGCAATTGTAATGAGTCAATATCTTTGATATTCTTCTCCAGCTACTTTGCAGGTAACACATGAGATGGCTTGACTACCATTGTCCAGAGATGACAAAAACTTGCTCTTAAGTTCCCCCATTGTTATTAGATCTTACTTTGATGTGTGAAGACTCAGCCTTAAAGGCCTAAACGGAAGAAATTTTCCTCATACTCCAATCAGAGTTATGTCCACCTAATTTTTCAACAACACCTGCCTGGTCTACATTTCCAACAACAGGTGGTCATTGAGTAAGGAAGAATCTGCTTTCAATTGCTCACAAAGTCTGACAGATTTACAGACATTTTGGGCTGCTTAGTCATCAGTTACAAGTGTCTACTGATGCTTTTTCTCACAGATGCCTTCCATTGAATTGTATTCTGCAGTTCTACAAGCCCCACACACCAGTTTTCCATTTGGATATGCAGCAGTTGATGTGTAGCATTATGGTCATAGGCTCAGTGTTGGATCTAGTATCTATGGTGATCTTTCAACAAGTGGAACACAGCTTATCTTCCACCCCAAATCTTGCCAGATGTGTGGGAGTTATATGTCTACAATGGCTCATGTCTTAAACATAGAGGCCCAAAAATACTCTGGCCAAGGCTGTAACAACAGATACAAACGTATAACTGGTGGAATGAGATGAAGTATTCTCTTAAAGACCATCATAAGGCCAGGCTATACTCACAACCTTAATCAATGAATGTCCTGTTTAATGATCAGGCTGATGGAATCCACAAAGAAGCCACCAAGGTTACCTTCTTTACCTCCCTCAGTCTTTGCAACAGCTGAGGGATTGATAATCAGGACATCCGGAGAACACAGGCCACTGGGAAGCAGTCCTACCAGATTATAACTTGAAAACCACAGTTCTTCTGAACTAAATTGGACAGGAGGCTGTGAGAGGGCTATTGTTTTCACCAGCATTTCTATGAAACCCTCATTATCTCAGATGACACCTCCTCCCTTATCATACATCCTGGTGGGGGAAAGGCTCTAATGAACATGACAAGTGGTTTCAGAGGGTCTAGGTATACTTTCAGCACACCTCTTCCTTTGCCCATGGTTCCCTGAGCTACAAACATAGCACTCTTCACTTGGTTGTTGACTTAAGTGCAGTCTGGCAACCCATTACACGATGGAATGCAACAACAGGTTCAAAATTCCATCCATTTGTGTGTACTTGCACTCACATGGTTTCCAGGACATTTCTGTGATGATTTACCTAGAAAGGCTACATTCTACAAAATAGCAGGCAAGTTGTATCTTGGAGCAAGACATGATATCCCTTGTTACTCTCCTTCATGTCATCAGTCTCTTTGTCATCAAGGACATCAATGACCTTGTACCACTTCAAGATTTTGGTCATACAGGTCTGGAACTCAAAACTCAATTAACAGAGCAATACTTGAACTAATTCAATGGTGGCTACCTTGCTTATATGGAACAATCAACCCACTAGAACATTCCTTTGGCTGCTGGGTTTGCTCAGTGTGGACATCTAAGTCCCAGGTCATCCTCTTGGGCTTCTATTACAGATGATTCTGTGGTCCAAAATGGAGGTTGAACATTTGACTGTTGGACCAACTTGCACAATGAGATTTCATCTTGAAGGTAGGGAAACCTCGCTAGACTCGTTTTGGGGATACCTTTGCAAGTACAACCTCCGGCAATCACAATCTGTATGGATGCAAACACAGAGGACTGGGGAGAGCTGTACATACACCCTCCCAGCCTTCCCGCAGTTACATCCATATAGTGAGTGTGCCTTCCACTCCAGTAGTAACTAAAGAATTCACAGGATTTGGCACCAATCCTGTATCAAGGGGATATCACTCTAACTGCCACTTAGGTGGGCAGATAACTTTTAGCTTTTTATCTAAAAAGTTTTGGCCTGAGAGGACTGCATTTGCATGGTAGTAGTAGTTCTCTTAAAGTATTATGATAGGGTAAGTATTATCGAGGAAACATTTTACTAGGAAAAAAAATTGGTCTCTGAATGAATTCAAAAAAGAAGAAAGAGAAAAATGGAATTTTTTTCATAAATATGGTCCAAAATTCACCAATCAAAATTGAGGTCACATGAAGAAATACCCTAGAGTTTTCACAAATTATTGCTGTGCTATAGATATAAGCCTTTGACAAAATATTGTGCAGTTCCTCCACAAGTTTTCTCAAATTTGTGATTAAAATCTTGCACATTGTTTCATTATTGCATGGTAATATTTTCATTGAATACTGTAAATAACCATATAGAACTAAAATTTGTAGATGTGTAGCAGAATTCAGGTTTGTCATTTGAAATTTATGAATATGATCAAATGTACAATTTATCTTTACTTCACTTCTTTTTACATATGCAGTGCAAGGGAAACAGCTGGCCTGCCCATAGATTTATACTTCAGAGTCGAAGTGCATACTTTAACAACCTGTTCCAAAAGGATACTTATAATGAGAAGGAAATAGCCAACATAAATTTATCTGAAGTCCATCCCCAGATATTTGAACAGGCACTTCTCTACATGTACACTGACTCATGTGAGTTGTTGAATATTGGCTCAAAATTTGAGATGAGGGAGATTGAAAATGAGGCAGAGGAAATTTTCCATATGGATTTGGATGATCTGGATTCAGCCCTTCCAGTGCCAGACTCGAGCAAAAGTGGAAAAAAAATTTCAGCATTTGAAGTTCATCAGAAAAAGAAGACAAAGAATAAAGATTGTCAGAAAGAGAATGGGAAGCACAATGCAAACTTTAAAAGTCCTATTAAAATGTTGCAAGAAGTAGCCAAGAGATTTGGAATCAAAGGTTTATCCAAAAAGTAAGCATATCTACTGCATTTGAGATAGTACCTACAGTTGCCTTAATAAGCATGCTTTTGGTAAAAACTCACCAAAATTTCCCTTTCTTTGAATATATTACTCACTACTGGCATGCCTCATGGAAAGGAAGTGGCTGTTAAAACCCATCTAGAACAATTACAATTTTCTTGGAATTTACCACAGTGCATGTCTTACGTCAGCTGCCAGTTCACTTCATGGGTTAAATCTGTCTGAAAAACAAAACCTCGTGGTTTATAACTAACTCTTTTGCTTTTTATATTGTGTTTTTGTTGGTTTTTGTTGGAACTGTTAACACATTATTGTCTATATCATTCCAATAGAATCAGAGTTAAGTGCATTTCCTAAGGACACACCAAAGCAGCCAACAGACAACCCATGGATTACAATCCAGACACTTTACCAAATGAGCTTACATTGCCCTCTAACTTTTCTTGCATGTAATTATGACACTGATTATTATTGTGTACTCTTAAAGGGATAAGCTTCAGCTGCACAAAATGTACCTACCGTATAAACTCGCGTATAAGCCGAATAATTTAGGAAAAAATAAAGGCCTGGAAAAAGGGGGATCAGCTTATCCGTAAACTTGACAATTTTTAAGTCTTTTTGTTGACTACTGTAATGGCTGTAAATCTTGGGACACGAGAAAATAATTATTTCCGTGTCCTAAGACATATGCATGTAAAAAAAAATCATTTTCGGTGACCCAACACTTATTAAACTGTTATAAAGTACTAAGATTGATTTTGCTATCTTTTTTGCATGTGCATATTTTCTGATTTCTCCAATACGAAATTAAATAAAGGTAAATACAGACTTCATAATTTGTGGGCCAATTGAGTTAACCTGGGAGACCAGGCTGAAATATAATGTACAGTACTTACACAGTGCAAAGCATGCATAGCATCACTTAAATCCTTATTTATTCCCAAACATATTAGCTGCAGATTTTGCTTTATTCATTGTTTCGACCAAATTGCATTTTTCCAGATAACATTTCAGCTAGTCATTAATAGCTGTTTCATTTACATTGCATCACGCGCTCACGAGTTACTCATTTTCATTGATATAAGCGGTTGTACAACTTGCGGTAATATTTATGAAAAGGTACGCACATTTAATTGTACAAGGCACATAACCAGCATAACTTACATATTCACGAAGAGAGGTAATAATAAAGGCAAAAATTCTCATTATAGATCAATTAGATCAACATCAGTCAATTTTAGTTGTATTTTGGCTGAACATCATCATAACTTTCCACACAGTGGAAAGCTTGATGTTTCGGCATCTCCTTTGTTGATAGTTGGCAAATTTGTCTTTTGTTTTCCGACAGCAATACAAGCCAGTTAATCATTAAAACCCTGAAACTAGCTTGTGTTCAGAGGGAATTTTGACCAGCAGTTATACCAGTACATTGATATATAATTGCCTATTATTCCATAATATTAGCACGATTACTGTAGTTTTGTAAAATGGGGTGTAAGGCATACCTGTCAACTTTTCAAAAGCCAAGTAGGGAGACTGAATAAAAAATTGAGAGATTGGGACCTAAAATCGGGAGGTTTTTTTGTGGCATTTTTAAAGCCTTGTTTTCACTAACTATTGATCGATCTTCCTGGTCCAGTATGCGTGAAATTCGCAAAAAGAGGCGCCATTTCTCTCTGTGACGTGCCCTATTTTCCCCCAGGATGTGCCCTATTTTCTTATTCTGGTCAGCTGTAGCCAAACTGCACAATAGCTGAAGGTTAGTCTTAAATAAGCAAGCAAGAAACCCAGCGCAACTAATTAAAAGTTAATCCTTATCGATGCAGCTATTTTGTGAAAATGACTGGCCCTCCATCATAATTCATAGAAACCATGTTCTACACTACTGTGTGTTATGCAAGCACCAGCAATTGATTGGCAAGTAAAGGATTGCCAATTTTGTTGAATGAAAGGTACCTAAATAGGCAGCCTCACGGTACTGCACATGTGGCAATTATTTTCCCTTCATTGTATATCCAACCTTATTCCCTTATTATCAACTCGTAAGGCATTTAGTATTGTTTACTGTATAACAAATTTATTCTGAATTAGTTTTTTGAGGACACATTTGCTGCATGGTATGTATTTTCATTCCTTCTTTTAATTTAACGATGGTAATTAACGTTGGTATATACGGTAAAAAAATGCCAGGTATTCACTCGTGTAAGTTTCTTTGGTGGGAATGGCGCTATAGCATATGGAGTTACATCATTCATAGTAATCATTCTTGGGATTGAAATTAATTGTCTTTGATTTTATTGTTGTGGTTTATTTTTTGTTCTGGTTTATATTTTTATTTTTGTATTGTTCTAGAGGTTTAAAAAAAATCATTAATTTATGTGAATAATGTTTAAACTTAACATTCTGTTTAGTGAAGAAGCGAATTCTTTCTAGTAAAGTAATTATTTCATCACAAAAATAATTCACAGGTGATACAACAGAACATGCAGGACTTTTCTTTTTTTAGGAGAAATTAAAAGCGAAGACATAATGTAATAATCGGGAGTTCTTTGCAAAAATCAGAAGATATTATGAAATTGGGAGGTAGGCATCGGGCGACCCCAAAAATTGGAAGGTTTTTTTTTCCTCCCAGTGTGAAAGTTGACAGGTATGGTGTAAGATCGCTTACATGAAAGCAAACTACAACTCAGCTTTTACGGTATTAGCATAATTTTCGAAGCATTATTTCTGAAACATCATTATTGTGTTTTGGAGATATCATTAAAGTTTAGCGCAGTGGTGCCCATGATTCGACTCCAAGGGATGTACTTCATTCAGCGGAATGTACTTCATTCAGTCCGTGTTCAAACCTACAATGTACATGCGGTGCCACCATTATGTAAATACGTTCAGTATCCTAATTGCGAGTGTTGAATCGAACCGTATTGTTGTTCATTGTGTAGTCATACTGGGATTACATTTTAATGAGCTAGGTATTTACAGTTTCAAGGCAAAGTAAAAACGTAATTACTGGTGCACTGATATAAAATGTCCAATGCAATAATGCATAAACAAACAAAAATCGAGTCAAAAGGGATAAGTAGTGTTACAGCAACTCGCGATTGCTAAATTCTTGTCATTGTTCGATCAAATTATACACAAATCTTCATTAGGCAGAAACATTAAGAAAACAGACAATTAAATAAATTACTTTTCAAACAAGTTTATACCATTTCTTTTTAATAATCATGCATGCCAACCTCGAGATAAGTATATGTGTAATTTTTTTTAATATAAGTTGCCTAAATAAATGCATTTGGAACTTACCTCATGCATCTTGTGATGTCTTTGGAGTTGATGGTGGGCTTATACACAGGTCATGCACTTTTCAGTGTTTAAACCTGTTCAGTTTGGTGGGGGGGTGGCTTATATGCGAACAGGCTTATATGCGAGTATATACGGTAAATGTAGGTCTTGGAAATTGTTTCCTGCCAATGGTAACCTAAGCAAAATTGTCCATTTTGATTTAAACCATGCAGTGGCTCATGCAGGATAGCATCACCCTTAAAATATATATACAAAAATTCTTTTAGCACAGTTCAGTTAGTATTGACATGTTGAATTGTGATGATCATGGGTGAAATGACAAGCCTCAGTAAATTTGATAAATTTAATTACAGAGTATTTTGTTAGTATTAAAGCACATTGAAACTATAATTTTCTATTCTACTCTGTATTTGTCTATAAATCAACAGTAAGTATTGTACATGGACAGGCACTATGTAATCTTTTCTATTCTGCTTTATATTTGTGTCTAAATGAGCAGTCAGTATTGTACATGGGATTGTCATCTCTGTAATCTTTTCTATTCCACTCTATATTTTGCCTCTAAATGAACAGTCAGTATTGTACATGGGACTGTCATCTCTGTAATCTTTTTTGTTCTACTCCCTGTTTGTCTCTAAATGAACAGTCAGTATTGTACATGGGATTGTCATCTCTGTAATCTTTTGTATTCTACTCTACATTTGCCTCTAAATGAACAGCCAGTATTGTACATGGAACCATCGCCTCTTCTGGAAGAGTGCAGCAACTAATTGTCAAGCTACCAGACATAAGTATTGTTTGTGAGTTAAATGTATGATTACCAGACTCTAATAGACATTATTTATGCTGAACATATTTTCATGCTACCTGTGTTCCAAGCGAGTACAAGGAATGTGTTTTGTAATGCAGACAGTACAAAGGAGAACAAGAGTGACATTTTGTCTGACTCTGTGCAGTTTGCAAAATGCCATAAGTATCATCAGATAGATTCACATTTGTGATGGCTTTGATGAAATTGATTCTATTAAATAAAGTAAGTGTTCAGAATCAAGTATTTACTTACAAAACTCCTTCAAAATGAGCTCTTATACAGTCAGGTCAGAATAAAATCATTAAGCTCATTGAATATATGGAGATGAAGAGAGTGAGGAAAAGAAAAACTACAAGAATAAACATTGATTAAACTTGTATGGATCTTTGAGTCACACTGTATACTGAGAATTTTAATATTATTAACATTAATGGATGCAATCATCAAAACAAAATGATAAGTTGGATAAATATTGATACTTAAATTATGGACTTTAAACCTGGTAGAAGGCAGTTTTTGGTTAACCAGTGAAGTATGATATGATAGGTGCCTATAAATACCAGAAACTTATGTAAAGTCTCTCACTCCGTGAATTGAAATGATTCATTAACGTAGTTTTATAATTAATTTTCAGAAGTTTAAATTCATATCTAAAAAAGGTTTCTGTAAATTCAGGTCTAAAAAAAGGTTTGTGTAAATTCATGTCTAAATAAGGCCAGTTGACTGTTGTTGGTGTTGGTGGAACTAATTGAAGTACCTGTCACTTATTGATTTAATTATCCATAAAAATCCATTGCTTGATTTTGCCGATGTTTTCATTCTGGGCATTTAAAAATACTTGCATTGGAAAAGGAGAAATACCAGAGGCAATTAAAAAAAACACTAATAATTTTATAACTGCACAGTGGCAGTATTGTGTCAGATTTATTTCAGTGTATTTCACCTATTGATTTTTATTATATCAATCCTTGTGTCTGTCAAACTTCCCATAAAGGGTTTATCTTTTGTGCAGTTCTTTAGTTTATCTGTTTTAAAATTTACCTTTAATTGGTGCCAAAAAGCCACTACTTCACTGAGATGCTGTAAAACACTAGTACATGCATATGTACCATCTATTTGTCCTTCTGTTTGGGACATATTATTGTTAGTGCAACACTTTAACGGTTTCTGATGGATATGCCATTAAACTCGGAAAATATTATGGTTATTACCTAAGGCCTAAAAACAAATATGTTCGAGTTTTCTATTGACTGGTTTTAAAATTAGAGTAGTTAGTTTGGTTTTTTTTTTGTTTTTTTAAAAATTTAAACAGTATATTATAATGATTAGTATATATATAATGTACATAGTGCTTCAAGTACTGGGCAAACCGGCTCAATTAGATGCAGAAATCAATTTCAGGAATTGTTTTAATTTTTATTTTCTTTTATTTTTATTTTTTTACCATGGGGGTGGGTGGGGGGAGTGCTGGGGTTAGCAATGAAAAACAGCTACAGTCAGCTGACTGGAAACACAATTTTTTTTAAATGATGTGCAAATTGACAAGTCACTGCTGCTGCTACAGCTTTTATGAGTTATTGCCCATTTTGACTTGAAATTAACTGTAGGACAGAATCTTGTAAATGCTGCTATAGTATTTTCACACCATCCTGTTTTCTTGTACCCTCCCTACCAGATTTAAAACAGAAAGCTTCAAGGATATAAAAAATGCACAGCTTAGTCCTTTCATTCATTGTTTTTTAATTTCTAATCTGATTGTTGATAGGGAATCCCTAACACTGTCAATTTGTCGGTGTTTTGAATCAAAAGGGAGTTTCTTCAGCAACTTGATTGCCATACTTGCTTGGGCCAGTCTATGTTTTCAAGCAGCATGTGTGATGTAGTTCACTGTCTTTGAAAATCTCAATAAATTCATAAAGTTTGGATTTACATTTCGTTGACCACATGTATACAAGAGTTCCTACTATTTATTTGTTCAGTTTGTGTTAGAAGTATTAAAACTAGACATTGCAGATATTGGACACAGACAACAGTTACTTCAGTAGACTATTCTAGAAACAAGTGTTATGTATATGTAATTTAATTGCTTGTGTGTTAGTTTTAAATTCTCTTTTATTTTATTTTTATTTCATTATGTTTTTATAATGATAACTTTATTCACTGATTTGACTTTTTTCGGAAGGTTCAGTTTTCTGTTTTGACCTGATAACAACACAGTTCGATTGCTACATTTATACTTTTAGCTAATCTAGTTCTTGACCTTAGTTCTGATTTTGTAAACATTGAATGAATGATTGGTCATTACCAAGGTCATGTTCAACCCACGTGTTAGCCTGTTGTAAACAGTTTCATTTTTAAATTCATTTCCAGCGTGGGAATCTGATTCTTAGGGCTATTCTAGCCTACATGATAACTGACATATATTTTACTGCGCTGTTCGGACAAAGTAAGTGATCATGTGACCCATCATGAGTGTCAAAATGACGTTATAGTTGGGTTTAATTCTCAATCTCAGTGTTTTCTGGTTCAGTCGTAAAATGTACCTTCAGGCCGAAAGGTATTCCTGTTGTTGCCGTTTGAATTGAGTTTTTTATTTAAAATAATTTATTCACCCTGGAAAATACTCTTCTTGAACAAAATTCTTGGACAAAGACATTCAATAAATTACTTGGAATTCAAAAGCCGGAATTATATTCTTGGTGACTCAACATGAAACTGTTGACACATCAACACAAACCAGTTATAGAGGACGTCATTGCCTTCCATATTGGAACTCCATCGAGATTCAAACCTGGATTCAATTAGAACTTTTTAGAGATAGGACTTATATTTTTGAATTCTAGGATTAATTTTTGGATTAGATTCACAAACCATAAGTTCTATTTCATATTTTTACCTTGTTTTCTAGGGAAATAAATTATTTTGTTAAATTTACAAAGCTTGTTGACTTCACTCGTTTCTTTTGTTACTTTTGTACAAGCCTACATGTAACACAAGAAATGGACAGCGAGCAGTCTGTCGCTTGTTTACATAGGGAGTTTCCGTTTGCTTTGAAACACAAGTAATTTGACATTGTTAGGTCCCCTTTGTCAACTATCAGGTTAGAAATTATAAATCGTTGAATGAAATGGCTAAGTTTTGGTGGATTTTTTATATCCTTGATGCTTTTGTTTTTAAAATTGGTAGGGGTGTACAACCAGACAGGCAGGTATGCAAATACTATAGTCTCATTTTTGAATGTATTGCCATTCAACTTGGTAAATGTTATTATCATCAACATCACTCTTGCTCTTGCAGTTTTTGGCTAGCAGCAGAACACAGCATATGAAACTTGATGCATATCATTGTCACCATCTGAAGACTCACATGCATGAAATCACTTTGCTCCTATTATTTTTGGTAGAGTTATTGCCCCTTATGACTTGCTGCTGGGTGTATAGATCGTTCCCGAATGACATCATCAGCCGCCATATTTGTGGTCAGCTGGCAGATTTACCATTGACTTTATATGGTGTTTAGAAGTTGAAATAAATTCATTGAATCTTACATACATAAACAGAACGCAATTCAAGCTTTCTGTTAGTATCTATATTTGTGATTTATAAGTTGACTTTGCTTCAGTGTGTCTCATTAAAAATGGAAAATTTTGGTGATTGCATATAGGAGAAACTGCCAGGTTGCCCATCGTCCAGGTAAAATTGGCAAAATATTGTTTGCTAGTGGCGTCATCGGGAAGCATCTATTTATGTGAGAAAATTGCCATCATTTCTCTCATTCTTATATTATGACATAATCCAGTTGAATATTTTTGTTAAATGATGTAAATTTGATAAGCTATCCTTTAGAAAAGAATTCTTTGTACCTAGTTTATTCATAGCCAATTTCACAAATACACAGTTAATATTTATAAATTATGTTCCCTTGTTGAAACTACCATAGACCTGTTTAGTGAATGACTCATTTCTAAATGATGATCATTTAACATATAGAAGTTAAATTTCAATACATTTATTTACATTTAATTGAGAATGAAACTGTAATGAAAGAAATGTTTGTTTTATATTAATTAGTTGATTTTAAGAGGCCAATTATTACAGGAAATATTGAATGATCAAATAAACATATTGTGTGTGTGTGTGTGTGTGTGTGTGTGTTAGTGTGTGTGTGCATGTTAGTGTGTGTGTGTGTGTGTGTGTGTGTTGGAAGGTATGTAGATTGTCATGTATACATATAGTTTCAGTTACATGTTTTGCATATATTACAGTTTTCTCTTTTTTGGTTCTTCATTCAAACTGTGTTGTAGAATTTTGTCATCTTTATTTCAGAGCTGATTGTGTTAGATACAGCAGTGGACTTATTATATCCACTGGCAAACAGCTGCAGCAGCCAAGACTTAAGTTTGATAAACAGAGATTCAGGTAGTGTATGTATTCTTTCTTCACCTTAAATCTCCATGCCTTGTCCATAACTTTTTGGTGAAATTTTGTATCATTACACTGGCACATTTGCAGGTATATTGAAGTTGTTAATGCTCGTCATTCAGTCCGTTTATGCATGCATCTGTTTATCACTGTTTTTATGTGAATTCCATATACATTATTCAAAGAAGGTGATAACATTTGGTATGATGTTTCAGCAGGATGTGTATTTGGCAACTAAGATTTCAGTTCCTGGACATTGACACCTTGGATGCAGGGTCAAATATAATAACAATAATAATAATAATAATAATAATAATAATAATGAGGACTTTGTATAGTGCCTAATCTTTAGAAGCTCTAAGCGCTTTACAACATTTGACAACACTTATAAAACATATATAATGATATGATTACAAAAATAAAAACAAACACAACAAAATTAGGAAACAGAAAACATGCTGTAAATATTTAAGGTAAGGAAACATTAGGTCTTTAAGTCTGTTCTTGCAGTTGAAATAGGTGAGTTTTAAGAGTGCTCTTGAATGAGATCACTGTGTCTTTGTGTCTAAGTTCAGTGGGCAACTCATTCCACGTTGCTGGGCCCTGGTATGCAAAAGAACATTGTCCATATTATTTCATTTTCACAGTGGGAATAATGAGAATGCAAGTGTCAGAAGAGGAGCGTAAGTATCTTGCTGGTGTGTACACATGGGTGAGGTCGGATAGGTATGTTGGACTGGAGCTCGTCAGTGAAATGTAGCACAGAGAACAAATTTTATGTTTAATTCTGGATCGAATGGATAGCCAGTGTAGGGTACAGAGCAGGGGGAGGCGTGCTCAGATTGTGGTACTCTAAGGATGATCCGAGAAGCTGTGTTTTGAACTTTTTGAAGTTTCTGGAGTAGATATTAAGACGAACCAGACAGAATTGAGTTGCAATAGTCCAGTCTTGAAAGTACTAAGGAATGCACAAGTGTTTTAGTGGCCTCAACTGAAAGATACTTGCAAATGGAGCTGATGAGTCTTAGCTCAAGATATGCAGCCTTGCATATGTTCATGACATGTTGGTGCAGTGAGAGAATAGTGTCGAGGGTAACACCTAGGTTTCGTACTGACTGTGTGAATTTAATGTTGGTGTTGCTGATATTTATTGTCTGAGGTAAAGGATATGAATGAAAAAGTCTTTGTGTTGTAATCAGAATGGCTTCAGTTTTATCATCATTCTTCTGCAGCTTGTTACATGACATTCATGATTTCACATCGGAAATGCACCTCTCTACACCTTGGATGGTAGCTTCAACTTCAGTTGGGTGGCTAGATTTGTATATTTGGGTGTCATCAGCATACAGTTGGTGAGACTGGATGATGATCTATGACACTTGAGAGTGGCTGAGTGTATAGAATGAAGAGAACAGGTCCAAGAACAGACCCCTGTGGAACACCACAACATAGATCAACTGGGCTGGAGTGTTTTCCATTTGCGGACACAATTTGTGTCCTGTTGACCAAGTAGGACTTGAACCATAGTAAGGCTGTATCGTGAATGCCAAAAATATGCTGGAGACGGTGAAGTAATATATCATGGTCTGTTGTGTCAAATGCTGCAGACAAGTCAAGGAGAGTGAGGACTGTAATCTTTCTGCTATCCAAAGCAGAGAGGTCATTAATTACTTTCAGAAGAGTAGTTTCATTACTGTGGCAAAGGCGATATGCAGACTGTACATTGCTAAAAAGACTGTTTGAATTCAGATGAGATACAAGTTGGGATAGAACAACTTTTTCTAAGATTTTTGACATGAATGGGAGATTAGAAACTGGGTGGTTGTTCTTTAAATCATTATGGTCAAGTGTTGGTTTCTTCAGCAGAGGCTTTACAATGGCAGTTTTGAAAAATGATGGGAATTCCCCGGATGAGAGAGAGGTATTAATAACATCAGTTAGTGAAGGCAATATTGGATCTAATCACTCAAGCAGCAGTGATGTTGGAATCAGATCAAGTTCACATGACTTTGGTGCACTCTTCATCACGATTGTACGTACTAAATCCATAGAGACAGGTTCAAATGCTGCTAATGGTTGTCGCTGAAATTCTGTATCACAACTGTATGGTGATGACGAGTCAATTGAAATTGTGTTGTCAAGCTTATCTCTGATGGTTTGTACTTTGTCACGGAAGAAATTTGCAAACAGGTCCGGAAAGTCGAATAGAGAGAAGGTAGTTGGAAGTGGTGTACATTTGTTCCTTGACATTAGCTTGTTAGTAATCTCGAATAACTCTTTGCAGCTGGAACTTTCTGTGATCTTAGTACTGTAGTGGGCTGATTTCACTGCATGGACTATGTTTGTGACATTCTTCTTAGCGGCTTCATAGATTTGCTTATGAATAATGAGTCTGGTGGAGAGCCAAAGCCTCTCAGCTTTACAGCAGTCTCTTTTAGCAGTGCGAAGCTGGTCTCTAACACTGCTATACCATGGAGAACACTTTTGAATTGATACTCTGCACTTGGTTGCTGGGGCATGTTTATCAAGCAATGAACACAGGCAGTTATCGAGTTGTTCTGCTGTAGGAGGTAAGCTAGTTGTTAGGTTTGCTTGGATGTCATGCATTAGTTGGGTTCTGTTTATCATACGAAGAAAATATAACATTTTCGTAGGTAATATGGACTCCTCCTCATAACCTGAACTCCATCCACTCTGATTGAGGGAAAATGGTCACATTTGTTATGATCTTTTCCTAGTGTGAGTGGATAATAATGAAGGTTTCTGTTTCTGGATGCAGTTCTTACAGGGAGGGGAGTCCAAGGTCACATTTTCATATGCAGCTGAGTTGAATCTAAGATTCAAGCTATGAGACTAATGGCCCCATGATAATTTTTAAAGGGGTCCTGTCATATTTTGATGGGCAAATAATTTTTGTAGTTTCTCTTTATAGCTCACCTGGCCAGAAGGCAAGAGCCATGCATAATAATGAAGTAATCTTGTATCTTATTGGCTGAGCCTGTTACCACTTCGGAGACCATATTTCTGATCTGATTTTGATCATACTTGGAATTTTAGGCTTATATGTCATGATCTTGGACTAGTTCCATAATTAGTGGGAGTCCACATATATTATTGAGGTGATAGTGCAGATCAGTGGGTTTTGCTTGTTCTCTCTCTGGAGGCCATATTGCTGATACGATTTTGATTAAACTTGGAATATATGCTTATATCTTGTAGATTCTGGATGAAATCAGTAATTAGCAGGATTCGAGCATATTAGTAATATGGTCTT
The DNA here is from genome assembly GCA_016617855.1 of Megalonaias nervosa. Lineage (NCBI taxonomy): Eukaryota > Metazoa > Mollusca > Bivalvia > Unionida > Unionidae > Megalonaias > Megalonaias nervosa. Next base: position 81,452 of record JAECUM010006977.1, read on the forward strand.
GCATCACTGAGCTTACTGCCATTCAGTAGGCCATATTTCTCTGATTTTGATCAAACATGGCATAGATTGATGCATATTAAAAAGGTGATCATGCATTGCATTGGCTAGTTTCTTATCACCTAGAAACTGTATTTCTGAGCTGATTTTGCTGGAACTTAGTCCATAGGAGGAGTGCAGTTGTGATCAAGATCCATGCATGTAATGAGATTATCTTGCATTTGATTGACAGATGTTGTCAGCACTCTAGCAATTTTTGTTTCTTATCTGAGCTTGGTCAGATTTTGTAAATAGTCTTATATCATCAAGTTGTAAAATGAATACGAACAAGATTAGCACATATTAATGAAATGAATTTGCATCTGATTGGTTGGGCTTCTTAATACTGGGATTCTGTCATTAATATGCTTGAATCCAGATCGTACTTCTTACCTGATTTGATCAGATTAGGTAAATATGCTGATATCATCAATATGTTGGATATGTTTTGTTATGAGCAAGACCTATGCATATGTATGAGGTGATGTTGCATCTAATTGGCTGCATTTTTCACCACTCCAGAGTCACAATATTTTTCACTTCTTATGATAAGACTTGGTTAATAGGCTGAATAATAAGAAGATATTGGTTGAATTTGATTATATGCAAGTTTCAAACATATTTACAAGGTAATCTTGCATCTGATTGAGTTTGTTTTCATTCTAGAGAATATTTTTAATGCATTATGATCAAACTTGGTTATTAGACTCAATAATATATCATCAGGATTTTGGAGTATGCAATAATGAGAAATATTTGATTAGTTCAGCTTGTTACCACTTTGGAGCCTGAATTCTGATCAGATTTTGCTCCAGTTTGTTAAGTAAGGTTATTCCATCTTGGTCTTTAACAAGCTTTATAACAAGTGATACCTGTGTATATTGATGAGGTGATTTGCATCTGATTGACTAAGTTTGTTACTGATCTAAAGACTATATCTCTCATACAGTTTTGATAAAACTGTTTAAAAAAGGTTGGACAAGTTCAATGATACACATATTAATTATGCCTTTGTCTTTAGAAATAATTTTTTTACCTGACTATAATAAAACAGGTAAAATCAACATTAAATTAAGGTTGACAGACTGTAATAAAATAGGTAAAATCAATATTAAATGAAGGTTGGCAGATATTTTACACTATGTAATTCATGCACTCTTTCTTTACTTGGTAGATGTAACTATCCATAATTTAATCCACAGCAGAATTTGATATTTATGATTCATTGCCTGTGAAAATTCATAAAGGCCTTTTTGAAAGAAGTTGAAAGTTTTTCCAGTTTTTTTATTGTCTTAAATTTACAGTGACTCCAGCAATAACAAAATCTGCACAAAATTTACAGAGACTCCAGCAATATCAATCTTCACAAAATATACAGGGAGTCCAATAATGTCAATCTTTGCAATATTTATTGTGACAACAGTAATGTTACTTGGTACAATATTTACTCAAGGACTCCAATAATATAAACTGACACAATATTTACAGAGACTCAATATCAGTGAGCTCAATATTTACAGGGACTCCAAAAATGTCCATCTGAACATTTACAGCAACTCCAATATTGTCAGTCTTTACAGTATTTACAGGAGCTCCAGTAATGTAAATCTTCACAATAAATACAGGGGCTCCAATAATGTCAATCCTTGCGATATTTATTGGACTTAAAAAGTAATGTCAGTTGGTACAGTATTTACAAGGACTCCAATAATATAAACCCACACAATATTTGCAGGGACTTTTATAATACCAGTCTGCACAATATTCACATGGACTCCCAATAATATCAGTTTGTACAATGTTTGCAGGGTCTCCAGTAATGTCATTCTGAATAATTACAGGGACTCCAAGCTGGATGTATATGATGTGAGTATACAGTCCTCAGATGGCATCATCTTCCCTTGTCACAAGTGTGTACTGGTAGCCAGGCTGGAGTATTTCCACAGTATGCTGGCCAGCGGATGGATGGAGGTCAGTTATTGTTACTTTGTAATGTTGCAACATGAGTGAACCCAGAGGACATATTCCCCCTTAAATAAAACCAGTCCCCATATCTTGCTTATTAATTAGGGACAGAAGTACATAAAAAAAACTCCACTGATTCAACACTGCATTGTAAAAAGAAAGAAAGAAGTGTAAGTGATATATTTACAAATTCTTGACTTGAACATGGTCTGCAGATGTCATACATGTTTACAAGATGTTGCGTTATAGTGTGGTAGGAAATAAGCAGACACTTATATTTTTCTTGTTATTGGTAATGTGCAATGCAAAATTTCGTTTGGTATGCTATATGCACCAGATTTTAATTAAAATTTAATATCATATTTTGTTTGCATAAAAGGTGTTGTAAAAGATCTTAGTCAACTTAAGAACAAAATTAGTTGAAATGTTTGAAATAGAAATTACAAAATAAAATGTACTTCTTTGAATCGGGTACATAACTATACCAGCCATGCATTTTTGCACTAATGTTATATATGCAAGTGTATTCTGCCTATTCGACACAGTTCATAGAAAATGCATTCATTTGTGTTGTTTTTGACCCAATATTTTAAGGACTTTTTTTTAGTTTTTTTTAAAAATAACATTTTGTAGATTTGTAACATACTTACCGTTCATCTTGTAGTACTACATATTTACAGTTATTTGAAAGGCTCTATCTTCCTAAAGACTTTTCTTGCCATTTATTATCTTTACATTTATAGAACTTAACATCTGATCTGCACCATATAACCAGTATTATGCGGACTTCCGTATGCACACACACACACAAACACACTCTTGTTTTGCAGAATGTCGAACACATCAAATACCATGTATTAGTACATTGGGCTACAGGTATTAAATATATAGTAGCCCAGACTACAGGTATTAAATATATAGTAGCCCAGACTACAGGTATTAAATATATAGTAGCCCAGACTACATGTATTAAATATATAGTAGCCCAGACTACAGGTATTAAATATATATAGTAGCCCAGACTCAACATTCTGATAGCCAGTGGGTTCAGTGCACTAGATTTGGTTTAAACTCAGTTTTTTCAAACATAAAACTATATAAATGTATGTTAACTTTGCTGGCTGAAAGATGGATTTTTTATTCACTTTTTAAGACCTCAGCATGTGCTGCCCTTACCTTGCCTATACCTGGGGAAATATTGGATATTTTATTGGATTACCTGTACACAGATGAGGCACCACTAGTCACAAGTGAGTAAATACTACCAGTTTGGTTTGACTGTAGCTTTTGTCTCATTTGCATCAAATCAAAGTCAAATAGTAGAAAAACTTAACTTATATCAGTGTACATAGTAATTGTCCTCTCAGATTTCATGGTAAAATTAACCCTGACCAATTGAAAATCAATAGAAAAGTATCATTGTTACATATTTAAATGAGTTTGACATGTACATGCATCAGCTTGTATGCAAGCATATATGATACCTTTTCGGGTATCTGTATATTAGAGGTATATTTGTTTGGGTGTCTGTATACTAGAGGTATATTTCCTTTTGGGTATCTGTATACTAGTGGTATATTTGTTTGGGTGTCTGTATACTAGAGGTATATTTACTTTTGGGTATGTGTATACTAGAGGTATATTAACTTTTGGGTATCAGTATACTAGATGTATATTTACTTGTGGGTGGCTGTATACTAGAGGGGTCCCGAGTTTCCTAGTGGTCTGAAGCGCTCACTGTTACGAATCATTGCCATCTCACCTCTGTCTGCATGGGTTCAAGTCTCGGGTTCGGCCAGTGTGGGTATGTGAGAAAGCATACCAGTAGCTTCTCGTGGGTTGGTGGTTCTTTCCGGGGTTTTCCAGGGTTCTTCCTCCACCATTGATACTGGCTGCCATGTATAGCCTATCTTGTGCTGAAAAATGGCGTTAAACCCTACAACAACAACAACAGTATACTAGAGGTATATTTACTTTTGGGTATCTGTATACTAGAGGTATATTTACTTTTGGGTAGGTGTATACTAGAGGTATATTTGCTTGTGGGTGTCTGTATACTAGAGATATATTTACTCTTGGTTATGTGTATACTAGAGGTATATTTACTCTTGGGTATCTGTATACTAGAAGTATATTTGCTCTTGCGTATCGGTATACTAGAGGTATATTTGCTTTTAGTTGTTATATGGTGGCATTGCATCCCTATAAGTATTATATTTATCTCTAAAGTTCCACATGCTTATTTGCCTTCAGATGCATTTAAAAATTTGTGTTATCCTTAGTTCCAAATTTCAGTTCCTTTTATGGAATGATGTTGTGTATAGTATTGCATCAAATTTTACATTTAAGGAGATGCTATCTTATGGTAAAATTTGAGAATTCAAACTCTTCAACAGGTTGCGGGAATGCAGAGCTGCTTTGTAACATTCTGATAGTTGCAGATCAAATGATTGTTGGACGCCTGAAAGAAATTTGTGAAGTGGCCTTAGCTAATCTTAGTGAGTACTCTCTATTCTCATTCTTAGGATGGGCAGTCACCTACTGTCAGCCAATCTTTAATTTTCTTGAACTGGTTGGTGTAACCAAACTTTAAGGGTCCATTAAATTTTATCTCATTATGAACAATATCTTACCATAGAACTGATTATTTCTTTTGCTGTAATTTTTCTTTAAATATTTTTACAGTAAAAAGGATAAAAATGGATGGTTACTTATGTGATCATCCTTCCCCAATTACCATGGACAAAGAAGTGACCTCTGTCTATCCATGCTTCCATCCATGCCCAATGAACACTAGCAACCATGTTTGTTCTTATATTTGAACAGAATTAGATGTGAAGCTTCATCTCAGCAGATTTCTATACATATTAAAGTTGTTGATTTTGATCATCATCATTGCTAATGCACAACTTTCGTAACACTCAGTTTTAAATATTAAATTTCAGATTTCAGCCTAATTTACCATGAAGCTTCACATCAAGAAGAGTTCTGTTAAGTTTTATGATGTGTACCTTCATCACTTGTATTTCTATGAGTTATGGTCCTTGATAAGTTATGGCCCTAGATCATCTTAGAATAGGCATTTGTAATATACAGTGTTGTGAACACTAGCTTCAACATTTATTTAAATATTTTAACCTAATTTAATGTGATGCCTCATGTCAACAAGAACTTGGATAATTGATGAGTACATTATGCCAATGTTTGTTAGAGTTATAGCCCTTGTCATATTTGCATATACATTGATAATGCATTACATTGTCAACTGAAAATTGATATTGATCGACTGATAGTAGTCATTCCAATGACTATGAACACAATCATTCACACTGTTTGCTTGATTTCAGTCAGGTTCATAGTACTTCATCTTAATGAGAATTTGGATGAGTTCAGTGATACTGTGTTTTCATTTGTATTCATAAATAGAAATGTTCTTGGTTATGTAAAAAGACATTTTCATGGTCCTTGATCTATGCAAAAGAAATTCTCTTTGACAGGGTCTCAAATGAATTTGATGATGACCCGATTTTCACAGTATTGTACAGAGTTATGACCCTTCACTGACTTAGAATATCCATACATCCCAATGTATTTTAAATACTCTGGCATCCACATCTTCTGTTATTCTCTGCCAAATATAGTTGGCAGGCAATAGAAATGCGTTCTTTCCATCATAGTATTGTCAAATTGCATCCCATGTGCATGTCCACACAGTACATCCAGTTGCATTTATTTAAAGATTTGTTTTCATCATATATGTGAACATAGCAGCTGGAAACAATATGATAATCCTAGGGAAGTTTTACATAAATTGTCAGATATATTTGGCAAAAGACAACAAATTATGTGCTGAATCCTTTTATAAGTAGTTAAAACATGTACATCAAATTAAACAATCACAAGTTCTATATGTATGTACATTATAACAATAATCAACTGTCCAGTATGCCTAGAGGGTGGATAGGAGGAAAGGTTGAGTTTCTAATTGTTCCAATTAAACTGCATTGTTTCAGTTAAATTTTAGCAAACATTGCAGCCTAATTATCACCAGATTATCCATCTAAATTATTGCTTTTGATTGACTCAGTACAATGCCATTCTTTTCTCCAACATCGCTCACAAAGTCCCATAAAACAAACTCTGTTTACCGTGTTAAAATGACTTTTTGCATTTCTTCATCCTAATTGTGAGTTATATTAAGTAAGTCATGGTCTGACCATTTTTCCCCACTTTTTCACTGTCTTAGTCACAATAAAGAATGCAGCAGAACTGTTGGAGTTTTCCTGTGTGTACAATGCCAGTCAACTAAAGGCCACATGCCAGCAGTTTATTTCCCTGAATTTGTCTACCATTTTGGAAGCAAGGTAACTGCCTCATCATGTCCTTTGTCTGTAATGTTAACCAAATCACACAATGTGTCATGTCTCTTGTGTATAATGTTATCCCCATCACACAATGTGTCATGTCCCTTGTCTATAATATTATCATCATCACACAGTGTGTCATGTCCCTTGTGTATAATGTTACCCCCCATCACAAAATGTGTCATGTCCCTTGTGTATAATGGTATCCGATCACACAATGTGTCATGTCCCTTGTGTATAATGTTACCCCCATCACATAATGTGTCATGTCCCTTGTGTATAATGGTATCCCCATCACACAATTTGTCATGTCCCCATGTGTAGAATGGTATCCCTATCACACAATGTGTCATGTTTCTTGTGTATAATGGTATCCCATCACACAATGTGTCATGTCCCTTGTGTATAATGGTATCTCCATCACACAGTGTGTCATGTCCCTTGTGTATAATGGTATCCCATCACACAGTGTGTGATGTCCCTTGTGTATAATGTTACCCTCATCATACAATGTGTGATGTCCCTTGTGTATAATGGTATCCCTATCACATAATGTGTCATCACATTTGTGTTGGTCATTTTTCTGGTATTTCAAGCAAACACGATGGACTGATCCACTGGTGCTTTAAGCCATGTTAGGACTAGGTCTGATCATTGTGTCTGTATTGCACTGATGTCTTCCCTGTATATCTGCTTTAAAAAAAGAGAAGGGTTTTGATCTGACCAAAGAAAACAAAAAGGGAAAAAAATTATCTTAACACACTGGCATAAATGTACCATATACTCACTTATAAGTCAAGTCAAACTGCAATAAACAAAGAACCTGATCTGCCATAGCATAATGTGCCAGCATATTAGGGTCTGTGTTCTTTGTTCTACTGATTACTCTTAACAAACTCCACAGACCCAACTATGCTAGTGCATTGTGCACCTGCAGATCTGGGTCTGTGCAGTTTGCAGATGGACTCAACATATAAGCAAGTACATATGGTAATGTAATTAATAGAAATAGATGCTCCAGTTTTCAGGACAAAGCATTTTAAAATTCTTTTATAATTTGTAATAGTACATAAAATGTCTGGACTATAAGTTTCTCTTAAAAAGAGGATGAAAGCTAAAATTGCAAGTGGGAATGTAAATGTAGAAATGTTTTACTTGTACCCAGAAACAGGTGATTGAGTAGTCAAGCATCAGATCATGAAACTGCTTTGAATACTTGAATTATCATGTGGATTAACTGAAGGTGTTGTAGCAGCTGGCATCAATAAAAGCAGTTGACATGCTCCACAACTTGTAATCAAACAGTTCCTTAGACAGTCAGGCTGCAGGCTTGTTAAAAGTAATAAGAAAAGAAAACTACCTTGTATCTTAAGACAGATGGCAGAATTAATTAATGAATCACTTTAATTGTAAAATCAATGGAGATCAGTGTTACATCAAGCAGACATGTGATTGAGGGCTTCTTTTGTATTTATTACTGGAGAATGCACATAGGAAGACAGCAGTCATGCATATCAGTTCCCATTCTCACTGAAATGGGTTTACTTGTGTGATACAAAATGTTAAAACATGCATGTGATTAGTTATTGTTGTTTTCCCTTTTCCTGTAAACTTAACTGGGTTTACATTTATTTCTGTTAAAACAGTCGACATTTCAGATACTCGAGTTTCACAAGTTCTTATGGTCTCAGTTTTATTCCCTTTGATGATGTCAGTTTGGTTGTAATAGTTGTGGTTTTTGTACCCATAATTGGAGTACAAATATTGGTATTCTGCAATTAAATTACTGAACCAGTCTAATTGATTTGGCTCCATTGCATATTTAAGGCAGTGATCTTCTTATTTGGAGTTTTAGTGGCGAGATTGCTTCAAGCATGTATGAAAGAAAATATGCATTATCTTTCAGATTTTCATTGATAGTTAAGATATTACAATATATTATTATTTAGTGATAAATTCTCATAAAGACAGTCATTACATTATGAAACATTCTTAGAGCTTCTAATGAGACCCTTAATTGATGGCATTACATGTACATGATAACAAGACTGTCACAGTTTTACTCTCACCCCACCCCAAAAAATAAGAACATCAGAATTGCAACCAGAATTCCTTTTTTGTAAAAGAAGATAGATTAACATTATTGTGCAAGTGTTTTTTGTTAGCAACCAAGGATATGATGTGACCTGGTTTAGACATCATACTTGTTGGGCTTATTGATACACAATCATGACAATAACTATATTAATTTGTGAGTCAGTGTTTTGGAAGCTAATTTTCACTAGTAAATAAATTATCTGGATATGGAGGAAAGTAATTATATTATAGTATCAGGATATATAGGTAAATCAAGGTAGGTCCAACTAGGTATGCATGCATCTCCCCTTAAAAGTTTTAAATTTTCTTTATAATGAATTCACTTTACTGGTTTGATGTAATTTGTTTTGAAGAGTTCATTGTATGTAATTGACTAACTGAAAGAAACAAAAGGAAAATTTGTATAGCCACATTTAGCAAGCTTTGTTATGTCATTGGGATCAAAAGAACCAATATTGAAATCCTCATAATAGTAAGTTAATTGTATTTGTAAAATAATATATATATATATATATATATATATATATATATATATATATATATATATATATATATCCCTCCCTGGTTTCATAACTTGATTGACAACTCTTCAAGTATTATTCCATTTTCAATAGCTGGGTGCTTGTAATCAGTTTTTGAGACATTGTTACATGGGTGAAAGTTCTCTATCATATGATGGAAATTCCATCTTCAGACTATCCCCATGGGTCGATCTTCCAAATCATGCAAATATCTTGAGACTAATTTGGCCGGGGGTAGGGGGTTAAAGTGGTTGAGTAGGAAAATAATCAATGCTTAGGAATGCTAAATATTAAACTTATGATTTACTGTTGAGCAAGCAAATGGAAGTTTTCATGCAGTATTCCGTTCACTTGAGGCTCTTCAGATGTATTCTGCTGAATCATGAAGTTCATACTTCACTCCATAATTCAGTGCCCTGAATCTGCTATCGTTCCTATGTAGGAATCAAATAGCAATGGAATACAAAGACTCTAGTGTGATTGGCCATGGTTAAATTTCTGTCTGTGGAGTCATCCATACTTTGTTTCCATGAATTGCTCTGATCATTTATAGTGAATAATATATGAAGAATTTAGTCTTTTTTGCATTGGGGACAATTTCAGTGTAGAAATATATAAAGGCTATTGTGGGTCAGGATCTGAATTTTAGAATATAGTTTGTATGTTTGAGTACCTTTCGTCTTCTAAATTTTAGAATATAGTTTGTATGTTTGAGTACCTTTCGTCTTCTAAATTTTAGAAAATAGTTTGTATGTTTGAGTACCTTGAGTCTTCTAAATTTTAGAATATAGTTTGTATGTTTGAGTACCTTTCGTCTTCTAAATTTTAGAATATAGTTTGTATGTTTGAGTACCTTTCGTCTTCTAAATTTTAGAATATAGTTTGTATGTTTGAGTACCTTTCGTCTTCTAAATTTTAGAATATAGTTTGTATGTTTGAGTACCTTTCATCTTCTAAATTTCAGAATATAGTTTGTAGGTTTGAGTACCTTTCGTCTTCTAAATTTTAGAATATAGTTTGTAGGTTTGAGTACCTTTCGTCTTCAAAATTTTAGAATATAGTTTGTAGGTTTGAGTACCTTTAGTCTTCTAAATTTTAGAATATAGTTTGTAGGTTTGAGTACCTTTAGTCTTCTAAATTTTAGAATATAGTTTGTAGGTTTGAGTACCTTTAGTCTTCTAAATTTTAGAATATAGTTTGTAGGTTTGAGTACCTTTAGTCTTCTAAATTTTAGAATATAGTTTGTAGGTTTGAGTACCTTTAGTCTTCTAAATTTTAGAATATAGTTTGTAGGTTTGAGTACCTTTAGTCTTCTAAATTTTAGAATATAGTTTGTAGGTTTGAGTACCTTTAGTCTTCTAAATTTTAGAATATAGTTTGTAGGTTTGAGTACCTTTAGTCTTCTAAATTTTAGAATATAGTTTGTAGGTTTGAGTACCTTTAGTCTTCTAAATTTTAGAATATAGTTTGTAGGTTTGAGTACCTTTAGTCTTCTAAATTTTAGAATATAGTTTGTAGGTTTGAGTACCTTTAGTCTTCTGGTTCTACTCTTACACAGTTTTAGAAATATTCAGGAAATGTTTAATTTAGGACATTGTTGCAAAGGTGTTTGGTAAAAAAAAAGTTTATCCTTGTGAGGGTTGAAGATTGTGAGGTGCAGGGATCTGTATCCATTGTGGAAGGTTTTGACTTGATACAGCTATTCTGTCATGCTAAACTTGCTTTTCCCTATATTACAGTCTATGCCATGCATTATAATTATTGACTCTGAAATAGGTAATTTAACCAGTGAAACAAACATGGAGTATAGAATGAACACAAATAGAATGCAGAGTGAACACACAAATAGAATACAGAATGTACACAAATAGATTGCAGAATGAACACAATCAGAATGGAATGCAGAATGAATGCAAATGGAATACAGAATGAATGCAGATAATATGATTATTGAATTTTGATGAAACAGAAAATGCAGAATGATGAATGATAAATGAAAACAAAATGAAACATGAGTGCATTTCATAAAAGGATTTTCTAGCCACTACTAAATTTCCTTGGTTGAAAGTCCTTTTGATTGATAATCCAGGATCATCACACAGATTTTTACCTGTTACAAGCCATAGATTTATTTATATCAAATCATGTGATGACATAATGACTGCTACTTCTGTCTGTTCAAGCCATAGATTTATTTATATCAAATCATGTGATGACATAATGACTGCTGTCTGTACAAGCAATAGATTTATTTATATCAAATCATGTGATGACATAATGACTGCTGTCTGTACAAGCTATACATTTATTTATATCAAATCATGTGATGACATAATGACTGCTGTCTGTACAAGCCATAGATTTATTTATATCAAATCATGTGATGACATAATGACTGCTGTCTGTACAAGCCATAGATTTATTTATATCAAATCATGTGATGACATAATCACTGCTGTCTGTACAAGCCATAGATTTATTTATATCAAATCATGTGATGACATAATCACTGCTGTCTGTACAACCTTTGTTATGAGTGAAATGATACTCTACATCTGTATTTTTAACTTATTTCAGTTGTCATATTTTAATGCATAGTTAATTTAATAATGTCTTTTCATTTGTATGCGATTACTGTTTCACTATTAAAAAGATACAAAAGATATAGTTCCCTCCATTTAACACTTTTGAAAATGGAAAACTCAGCTTTGGTTAATGAATTTTTTTTTGTTTTTGATGGAAAAATGAAAGGAAATAATGGAAGCAGTAAACTAAAATTTTAATACATTTCTGAGATCATCAGTGAAAAATAAGATGATAGGTGAAAAGCAAACAAAACACACAGAGAATACTAATTGAATGCAAACAGAACACAAATTAAATGCAGATTTGGTACAATTATCAAGTTCAACGTATGATGTTTTGGGTTCTTTTGTTTTGTATTAAAAATGATTGGCTGGATATGACACATCCGTTTTTGTGTATGCTTGGCACTGTTCAGGTGAGAAAGGCAGGTGTGAATAATATAATCCTTTATATGCAATGGTGCAGGATGTGAGAAAGGCAGGTGTGAATAATAAAATCCATTATGTGCAATGGTGCAGGATAGGAATATTCCACCTTGGGGTTAAAATATTGCATCACATACTAGGCTTTGCCAAGTGACTGATGCAAAATTTTGATCCCATAGGTGAAAATTTCCTATCCTACACCACTGTGTGAAACATTTGGGTCAGAATCAAAATGGTGTTTTGTGAATAGTGGTGCAACTTTAAAATAGCAAAATGCCTAATGAAAATTTTTCACCTTAAGAAGGAGGATGAAAAATAAATTTTCAGTGTAAACTTGAAAAGATACTTAAACATATCAGTTTGAAATAATGGTACTGTCTCACTTATTTCAGAGCTCTGGATGTTTTAAGTGATGAAGTACTGTCAGATCTAACAACCTACTACAGAAATTCTGTGAGTTTTATACTTTCCTTTGTCTATCAGAATATTACCTGGAAAATGTTTGATGTGCTATATTGATCTGTCCAAAAAAATGTAGTAGTTAGAAGTAAATATTTTGGCTTCCTGGACCGAGAGGATAGAAAACATTTTAAAAATATTTTTATTCCTAATAGGATAGAGGTACAACTGAGCCAAAAAAGCTGCATTTGTAAACTGTTTATCACTGAACATGAGCAAAAATATGAAGTGAAAAAGAGGTATTGGATAATAAATAAGAAAATAGTCCTTATATTGACTTTAGGATTACACTGCAGCCCATGTTGACCTTTTTATCAACACTAGAGGGAGAAGTTAAACTGTAGCATGATACTTATGTGTTGATGGGTATTAAAAACCAAAGTAAATTTGATCACACTCAGGGTTACCAGTTGTCACTTTAGATCTAGTTATTAAGTAATTTTGAAGGTAAATTTCAGATTTGAAGTTTGTCAAAATGAAAGGCACACTTGCACATAACTTTACTTAAATTAACTATTAGTCTTGAGTTTACCTTAGTTTCTGTTTTAAAAAATTTAGATAGTTACTTAATATTCTTTGCCATGCATATTTTCATGCCCCACCATAAACATGGAAGGAGCATAAAGTGTCGGAATACAATATTGCAATACCAATATTAGGTCCCTGGTGACTCATGTTGCATTTAGGTCAGTTTCTGATGCGTTGTTACTATAGTCAGTAAGCTTCGTTTGTGAATGTAATATAGTGAGTTGAATACTGTCTTACCCAGATTGGTTACTTTGATCAATATTGCACACTTAAATGATCTGTGAAGTTGCTTTGAGGTCAGTTTCTCTTGTACATTGGGGCTTGGGGTCATACAGAAGAGGGCTGGCAGCCCATTTGTTTTTTATGAACATATTTCTTGTCCATTTTTGAGCACTCCCTGTGGTTTTTAGGATGTGGAATAGGCCCAGTGTGCTTTCTTACATGTTGTAAGAGACTAATTGGGGCCAGAACTGTGGTGACTTAGTTTTTATCATGTCAAATTTTCTAGTTGGTGGGGGTTTGAATCCTGCCATTGGGTCAGCTGCTGTGGTGTATTCTTGTGCAAAACCTTTTACTCCAATTGCTTCAGCAATAAATAGCTTACTTCCTTTGATGTGGCATATAAAGCTAAATCAAACCAAGCCAAATAATTTTTGTTCTCCAGATCACCGAGGGCACACTGTCTTCAAGAGAGGACATTTGTGTGCTCTCCACTAATACTCCTTTTAAGATAATATTTGTACTGCAAGTGAAAATTAGAGTTGAATGATGTCAAGTTGAGGCATGTGTTGAATGATGTCAAGTTGAGGCATGTGTTGAATGATACCATATGCCTTACATTGAACCTCAGAATATTTTAAGATAGTGCAATCCTAAAGAGGACATGGTGTTTCCAAGAAAAGGCACATATAGGGAAGTCAGTGTGTAGTGCTGTTCTAAAACATGCTAGGGACAACACTTTAGTTTCATCTTTGAATACATTCTCTGACCACATTAACAACAAGAATATTAGCCTGCTGTCTCCTAAATCCAACCCTTCTAAAAGATGAAAATTTCAACTTTGCTGTTTATACAGGTATACCACACTTAATGTCAGGGATGTGTGCATGAAAAGTATGATGTATAGTGACATTACATGCAGTGGCAACTATTCCCATAGTAATTAAAATATTAATATGGGGATGTGTGCACATAGGCCAAAAAAAAAAAAAAATCAACAAGGTTTAAGTAAAACTTTGCTAAGTTTTATATATTTATTTGCAGTTGAAAACTAAGTACATAAGCTTAAAATCACAGTTTATAGTATTTCTAAAGCAACTGAATGGTATGAAGATATTTTTAAAGACTCTGCACATACAGTACCATATCTAACAATAGACTTCAGTTGTGGAAATGCAAGCAGAATGCTGCTGTTCCATAGCAGCTGGCAGCATCAAAGATAACTGCTTAGTAGAGCCATGCATATCTCTTGTGGCTGGTCGGGCATGGACATGAACGACAATGTAAAACTGAATAACAGTCAACTTGCTGTGAAGAAAGGGTCTATATTTTATTTGATCTAAAAACAAAACAACATTGAACAATTGATGTATAGCGGGGTGTACCTGTGTGATACAGAGGTCAGTAAATCTTGTTCATTATCTCCCCTTGCCACTGCTAGCTGTTGGCCTTCACTTCCATATGCAACAGGGTATGGAATAAGCCTCCCATTAAATCCAAGTCTTCATGTATGAAATTCAAGTCATCCATTCAAAATTTTGGATTTCTTTGGATTAATATTGATTCATAAAGCGGTGTTGTGTATTATTTTTGTAATTTGGTGGATTTTTATGAAATTTATCACTTTCTAGAATTGGTTGTTTTAGACTGCATGGTACAACATGCCATCATTGATGCATGTTGGCTTTCAAATTATTTGCACATACATGCTGGCTGTCATTCATGCACTCTGTTTAATGGGTGTTTTTTAGCGAATTATTTAATAAATTATCAACACACTAATGTTTTAATTTAATATCACTATTATTTTATCATTTCAGAAACATGTCTTCAATGCAAGTAATACAAAGCAGGGAAGACGCATGAGGTCTGCCTGGTGTGTGCAAAATGTACCGCATTTCCCATTGCAGCATGCGCCATTTGCGGTCTGATGAGACATGGTTGGCCATTCCACAAAAATCAGCAAAGGCAAAGAGAAGAGAGGAAAATCATGCAAGACAAATATGGATGTACTAAGTATGCATCTGAATACAAAATCAGTTGTGAGACTTGTGGACACTTTTGGGGTCCCCCCACCCCAGCTAAAATCAGAGGATGACACCTTTCACCGTGATGACATCAGCAGATGTGTTGCATTCGCAGTTGGACATGCCAGCCTTTCAGCAGCATATGCTTCAGCTGGTTCAGAAGATGCCAACACAGTTCCTGACTTCAGGCCAAATTTTACCTCTCTTTCCATCTCTCACTCCCAGAGATGATTTGGATACAATGGGGATTGTTCCCCCATTTTTAGACCAGTGGGCATAAGTCCCTCTGCAAGTCTGAGCTTGGACTTAAGGCCTGAAAGAATGGTCACATGGGGTATTTTTTGATCCATTGGATCCAGCATGTAGTACCATCTCGCCATCTGGAACCATACCAGCCATCCAGCTAGCCCATAGTCCCAAGGCATGGGAATCTTAGTGAAACATCCATCCATATAGCCAAGCCAATGGTTGCACATACATATTGTGAAGTGAACGGTAGCTGAAAATCTGTCCATCTAGCCATGATTCTGGCACAACAACTGATACCAAAGCCAATCAGTCCTGGTTTTGCACATCTTACAACCAGGCTGACCATACTCTCAGCTAACCAGCCATCTGCCCAGGTGTGACAAAATCTCCAGCAGAGCCTGCTTCCCCTATTTTCACTGCCTTCCCGCAGGGTATTAAGAGTGTTTTTTTCAGAGATGACTGCATTGCACCATTGTTATCTTGGTGCTTGGTATATCCTGAAATGGAAGCAGATGAGGACCATATGATATAGACATAAAGATGAATTTTTTTCATCTTTTTGTAGGGCTGGATTTGGGAGATATCAGGCTTATATTCCAAATGTTAATGTGATAGGATATGTATTCTGATAGAAATGTAATTTAAAATATGCTTTTTTTACAATCTTCTACAGTTGCCTTTCTGCACATTTTATGTCTTAATTTGTCTCTCTTTTATATGTTAGATACCCTGTATGTCTAGTCGCATAATCACTCCCTATAATGAGGGGCCAGATAAAGCCTTTTTGGAATCTCTAGCAGACCAAGATGAGGATCAATCCCATACAGGAACCTCAGAATTGTCCATTCCCAAGAAACCTAAAGCCAAGAGAAAGAGACAAAAATCAAGAAGTTTCAGTGAAGAGGGAGAGAAGGGGAGCCTTTTCATTCATAGTAAGACAGAGCGACAGGTCTCAATTAGTTCTGATGTCAGCTTTAAGTCAGATGAAGATCTGACTGAATTGATGGACAATTTATCAACCAGTCCCATAGAGGATATACTCTCGGTAAGTTTTATAGACAGTTTATCAACCAGTCCCATAGAGGATATACTCTTGGTAAGTTTTATAGACAGTTTATCAACTGGTCCCAAAGAGGATATACTCTCAGTAAGTTTTATAGACAGTTTATCAACCAGTCCCATAGAGGATTTACTCTCAGTAAGTTTTATAGACAGTTTATCAACCAGTCCCATAGAGGATATACTCTCAGTAAGTTTTATAGACAGTTTATCAACTGGTCCCATAGAGGATATCTCTCGGTAAGTTTTATAGACAGTTTATCAACCAGTCCCATAGAGGATATACCCTCAGTAAGTTATATGGACAGTTTATCAACCAGTCCCATAAAGGATATACCCTTGGTAAGTTTTATGAACAGTTTATCAACCAGTCCGATAGAGGATGTACCCTCAGTAAGTTTTATGGATAGTTTATCAACCCATCCCGTTGGGAATATACTCACAGTAAGTAGATGGACAGTTTATCAACACATCCCACTGGGGATATACTCATAGTAAGTAGATGGACAGTTTATCTGCGCAGCCCATTGACAGTATACCCTCAAGTAAGTTTTAAGGTTCAGCACAACAGTGGTAGGGCATATAGTGTTACCCTTGTCTGTCCATCCATCCATCCATCACATGTTGATTAAGTTTTGCATGTGGGTCATTTGTCCGGCTTAGTTATGGGTATCCATATTTATTTTTTTCTCCAAAATTAGTGTTAAATAATAAACATTTTAGGATGCTATTATGATCAGTTTATAAATAGGCTATGGACAATTTTCTTGTTTAAAAGTTTAAATTATTTGTTTGTTTTAATTAGAGCCAAGATAGCTCACTGGTTAGTATGTCTGACTTGCAACCAAAAAGGGTTTGTGTTTGAAACTACCATCAGATCAGATCGGGTAAGCTTCCTGAGTAAGGCACTTGAATTCATTTGCCTCTGCACAACATAAAACCATCATGTTTTGCTGTGCCAGAAAACTCCAAAGCAGACGTTATTTGTTTTTGCAGAAATGCTGGCTTTCTTACTACAGTATGGAGTTTAGATTTGCAGTAAATGTCTTGGTGCCTTTGGGATCATAACATTGTGATTATATGTGAATATATCATAAAACTCGAGCCTTATCTGTATGATTCCATGACACAGCATATAAACTCCTGTTTACTTATTATTAAACATTAACTTCACAGTGTGAAACAGAACCATATTTTTTTAAGCCATGTTTTATTTTCTTTATTCCTAGACTAAGTTACAGTTAACTAGCATGACTTTGTCAGATGTTTACTTGATCATTTTTACACCCATGTGGTAGAAACAAAAGACATTAAAGGATATTTTAAATAAGTTATGAAATACATATATCATGCATTTTTGGTGTTTCTTGGCACTCTTCAAGAATATGAGTCATCTTCAGGACTCACAGTTTTAATGACATGGAAAAATAGGAGCCAGTCTAGAAATGGGTATAGACAAAATAGAGCATATATGGGTTTGACTGGCCAGGATTGGTTGGTATTGAATGTTAAATTTTAGTAAAAAGAATGTTTTGGGAGCTGATCCTAGTTATAACTGAAAAAAAATAAGAGACATTATTTTATTGATGGAATTACAGTCCTTTAACAGGCTTGAGTTTGGAACATTCATTACTGAAACTGGTACCTGACTCTTTGGTGCAGAATTGAAAGAAAATGTTTCAAACACATGTAGATCCAGAAAGTGCCATGGCTTATATGGTTTTCTGTACACATCAAGGCTGTCTATACTGACAAATATAGGTTTGATCATGAGCACTCAGAAATGTAAAGTTATTGCATTTTTAATATCATGGTGTTCGCATAGGTTTACTATGGGAACTGAATTAGTACCATGAATTTTTCAGGGGGCTAAAAATCCATTCAACCTGATAAGTGGTAGGTAGGCGGGTAAGGATCAGTAGATTTTTCTGTTAAAAAAATAGCAAAAGTCTGTAATCATTTGGTCTTTTGTCCTGCAGGATGAATGTCAGTTTATAATCTTTTGGAGCCTGTCCTTTTACCATGCAGTTTTGATACATACACTGAATAAATATAATGCGTACCAAGCTGGGATGTTTAAAGCCTATCAGACAAATAAAGGCTTCCATTGCCAGATGACTTTCCATTCAAGTTTTACATGAAAAATATATGTATATAAACATGTGGAGTGTTGTGTGTATTATAATTTCACATATGTTAATAGTTTTGAATCATTCTTTATACTATACAAGTTACTGAGTATATTACAGTCATGTACTGTGCCAGGTATTGAGTATGTTGGAGAGTCATGTGCTGTGTAGGTTATTGTCACAGTATGTTGCAGTCAAGTATTTTGCAAGTTATTGTGTATGTTACAGTCATGCTTTGCAGGTTATTATGTATGTTGCAGTAATGTACTTTGCAAGTTATTGTGTATGTTACAGTCATGTACTGTTGTTATGTGTAGGCTCGTACAAAAGTAACAAAAGAAAAGAGTGAAGCCAACAAGCTTTGTAAATTTAACAAAAATGATTTATTTCCCTAGAAAACAATGCAAAAATAGGAAAATAGGACTTACAGTTTGTGAATATAATCCAAAATTTAATCCTAGGATTGAAAAATATAAGTCCTATCACTAAACAGTTCTAATTGAATCCAGGTTTGAATCTCGATGAAATTTCAATATGGAGGCAATGACGTCACATGAGTTTGTTGTACTAATGGCAACAGATCCTCGATTGAATCACAGTTTATAATGTTTCCTTTTAGAATTCCAGAATAAATTTCCACTGAATATCTTTCTCCCAGAACTTTTATAAATATGAAGCACTTGTGTAGTTTTCTAGAGAATGAATTATTAAATTCCAAAAAATAGATGAACTTCAAAACAATCTGGCTTCAACAATAAAACACCTTGAGCTCTGAGGTGTAAAAATTATGACTGAATAAATCTACTACCAATTGGCTGTTTTAAACCTTGATTTTAGATCACATGGTGGCTCATGTGATGGGCTACGTGATTTACTAATTTGAACAGCGCAATAAAAAAAATGCCATTTATCATGTATGCAAGAATAGCCCTATCTAAGAATCAGATTCTCACGCTGGAGAAATAAAAAAGAAAGACTGTTTTACAATTCAGCTAACACATGGGCCGAAAATGACCTTGGTAATAGCCAATCATTTTCGCATAGTGTTTACAAATTCTATGAACCAAAGTGAGCTAAAAATAGTGCTTAAGACATACTTTTACATTCTAATCAGACTGATATTTTTTTCAAAAATATCAAATCAAATCCTTACAATAAAATGTAATGAAACAAATAAAATAAAATAAAAAAAAATTTAAAACTGTTAAATTACTTATGTGTTACATAAGTAATTTAATTACATATTTGTAACACTATACAAATTATTGTGTATGTGACTTGTACTATGTAAGTTGCTGAGTATGTTACAGTCATGTACTATGCATGTTACTGAGTATGATACAGTCATGTGTTATGCAAGTTATTTTGTGTGTTACGGTCATGTACTATTCAAATTATTGTGTATGTTACAATTGTATGTTACAATCATGTGCTTTGCAGGTTATTGTGTATGTTGCAGTCATGTACTTTGCAAATTATTGTGTATGTTACAGTCATGTACTATGCATGTTACTGAGTATGTTACAGTCATGTACTGTGCATGGTACTGAGTATGTTACAGTCATGTGCTGTGCATGTTACTGAATATGTTACAGTCATGTACAATGCAAGTTATTGTTTATTATACAGTCACATACTATGCAAGTTATTGATTATGTTACAGAATAATGTACTATGGAGGTTATAGAGTATGTTACAGAGTTCTTTTTTGTTGATTTTTGTTGCTTTTCAGGAAAATGTCAACACTAATGCAGTTCACGTCCCTATGGAGCAGAAAGTGACACCTATCAAGCCATGCATTGGTCAGACCCCAAAGGGACCCCATAGCCCCATCAGCCCCACTCAAGCCTGGTCCCCAAAATCTCCAGTATCCAGTATGTCCCCACGGACCCCTAAAGGATCTTTGTGTATGAAAAGCCCTACTGTGGCTGTAAGTTTCAAAGACATAATGGAAGAAGAGGAGCAGCATTTATCTCCTGAAATGAAATATACTGGGTAGGTGTCCCTTTTTGGGTTGTTTGCTTAGTTACAAATAAATAAAGTTTAGTCCTTTTTACATGTGACAGATAGGTCCAAGAGAAACAAACTGGGTTGTTGTTGTTGTTTTGGATCTTACTGCTTACTTTTTAAATAAGGCATGTGAAGAAACATGGTTTTGTGGGCTTGCCTACAGCTAAGAGGGTCAAACATATTCCTATTAGACTAATCCTCTAACACCCTCAGCTATGGGCAGTCTTACCAAAAGGGCAGAAATTGTTTAATAAATCAAATGAACAGTTTACTTAATAATGATTTATAAAGACTAGATGAATAATTGTATTCATTTGGAACACCCTTGTCTCTTTCCAAAGTGAGACATATGTAGTCATCTCTAGAAATAAATTCATAGGTATTTGTTGCTGATACTTTGCATTATGAACAATTAGGTGGATGCATCCTGAGTCCACCATACTAAGAAGTAGACCCACATAATAAAATAAAGTTATTGAAAAATCTCCTTTGAAGAAATTTCAGATGAGAGTGAGATCACATCCTCTGAATTTTAAATGTTTGTTTCTGCTTTTTGAAAGAAAATATTAGACAAATTTAGTCAACTTCAACAGCCACCAAATATTTGTATGAGATTATGACATAATGAAGTTGATGTTTTGGGTTTAACACCATTTTTCAGTGCATGATAGGCTATACATGTCTGCCAGTATAACTATTGGAGGAAGAACCCAGTAAAACACTGGTAAGAACCACCAACCCATGGAAAGCTTTCTGACCAGCTTTCTCACATACCCACATTGGCCAAGTCTGATACTCAAACCTACATGGACAGAGGTGAAATGCTGGTGAATGGTAAATGTGGGTGCTTCAGACCACTTGGTCACCTGGGGCAATGACATTATGAAGTTCGTTTGACATCATGACTCTTAAACAGCTCTTACTTTTGGTGTTCAGCAGTAACATGTTTACCTTGAGAAAATAATAGCAACAATATCAGTTTAAATCAAGGTCAGAGTATCAGTTTACTAGGTACCTCAAAGCATAAATATAACTAATTAACTATGGCCACCTAAAAACAACAGGCTGACCTGAAGTGGCTTTGTTGTTTGTTGCTTTAGTAATGTACTTCTATATGTAACATGCAGTCAGTAGTGAACTGCATAGCCCCAAACCTGCTGTTTCATAATGTGTTAGGAGTTAACTTAAACTTTTAAATAGACAGTGAAGCATGCATAGACCTTTCTCTGCTTCCACATGACATCATGGCAGATCAGGGCTACTGTTGTTCTGTGTTTGGCACATTTTATGTATGTGCAAAATATATTAGATGTTGAACCTAAGAATTTCTTCTTCAAATTCATTACCCAATCATAACACATAAGGAGTACATTGAGTAACTCACAGATCCAGCCCTTTCAAACTGTTCACTATATCTTTTAGCATTTGGTAGCAAAAGTGTTAAAAAATAATCTGTTTGCCAAGACAGAAGTCTCATATTGATCATTAAACGAATGAAGCGCAAAATATTATTCTACGATGCAGAGTGGGGTCCACACATTTGATTCCTTTAAAGCCCAAAGAGTTGTATATGCCAAAACATCTGAATGATACAGAATTCTTGAAAGATATTGGTCTGTAACATCATTGGGTTCCATTAAAACCAGATAATATCAACATTCCATCACATTATTAGCCATGTAATTTCTTCCTCAAACTGTGATACCCTGCCATTTTGCACATGTGTATTAATTAATCTGTTGTTAATCAGCGATATCCATGGGTCAACTGATTTCATTTGAAAGCTGGCACACAAGATTTTATGATGTTGCTATTGTAAACATGAGAAGCTAACACCATGCTATGTCAGATTGTCTTCAGCCGAAGTTTGCCCTGCAGTATATATTCCAGTACCCCAGCTGATCACCAATATTCACCTGAGTCTCATTTTTATCTAATGCACACTTTGTCTTCTCAAAGCCTGCCTCTATTCATTCCCTCTCAAATGAATGTGAGCCACCTGTGAGTGTTTTTATTAGGTTAGTCACTAATGGAATTTGTTGAATGTATCACATCACTACTTTGGAGTACTTCAGATAAAGATCGGAAGTTTGAGTGACTTCATTGACTGAATTTAGTGGTGGCACCTCTTTGTTCTAAACTGAATATTTGAATGTCGTTTAAACCTAACATCTTGATTATTTCAAAGAATGGTTTTTGTCTGACAGCTTTTTTTTAAACCAATCATTTCCTTTCAAACTTTAGTTAGATTGGAAGAATTGTGAACTTTATGATAAACGGTGGCATTGGGGTTTTAATTTATCATCCAGTTCTATCTTAAGTGCCCATCCTGTGGTCAGTAATATTTACAGTTCTCAGTTGTTGAGTATTTTTCAGCAAGTTCTTTGTTTCCTTCATTCAGAAAATTGTTTTACACACAGAGCTACCAATGATGATGTTAAATTAGTCAATCTAACAATGTCATGGCTTGTAAATAGTGAAAAATTGTCATTGTGAAGTATCTGATCCCATATTATTATGCAAAATGGCTTTTAACGGGGGAAATTTAGTGGCAACCAGAAATATGGACCTATAGATCTTCAAATCCATTTGTGAAATGCATTAACATCTCATTCTTATTCATATATCATTCATTGGTCTGCATTTTGCATTTGTTTTCATCATTTCCTTCATATTGCATTCATCCTTTCATTTTCATTCATTATGAATTTCATTTGTGTGCATTCAGTTTGCATTCCATTATTTACTACACTAAACACTGAGCGTATTATATGATTTTCATTTCAGTGGTAAATGTACATGTTTCAGGGTCTGTATATGCCATTTATTTTGGTCTCAGATTACAGGTGTCAACATTAATTGACAGGATTAAATGTGGGATGTGTATGAAACTTCAAATTGACTAAGATAGTCACTTTACCTGTATTGTTCAGACCATACTTGTGATGTTTGTTTTTGCTGGTCTGAAGAGATAAATATTGTTACGTATATGTAATTAAATTGCTTGTATGTTAGTTTTAAAATTCATTTTTATTTTATTTTTGTTTCATTACATTTTATTGTAATGATAATTTTCATTGGATTTGAATCTCTTTTCCGAAAATTGGCTTGACCCGATTAAATTATAAGTTACTTCAGCACTATTTTTAGTTCATAGATTTTGTAAACATCGAGTGAAGAAGATTGTCTATTGCCAAAGTCATTTTGGCCCATGTGTTAGCTGAATTGTAACAGCCTTTCTTTTTTTTATTTTTAGTGTGAGAATTTGATTCTTAGATAGGGCTATTTTTGCATACGTGATAAATGGCATTTTTTTTATTGCGCTGTTCAATGTTAAGAGATCACGTGACCTATCACGCGGGATTGAAATGATGTTTTGGTTGGGTTTAATACTGATATCTCAGTAAAATTTTGGCAGTCGTATGTCTACACCTTGAAGGTACAAGGTGTTTGTATTGTTGAAGCCAGATTGTTTTTGAAGTTCATCTGTTTTTTGAAATTTAATAATTTATTCGCTAGAAGACTAAACAAGTGTACTTTTTTCTAAAAAGTTATGGGACAAAGAAATTCATTGGAAATTTATTCTGGAATTCTGAATGGAAACATAAACTGTGATTCAATGAGGATCTGTTACTATAAGTACAACAACTTCATCTGACATCATCGCCTCCATATTGGAATTTCATCGAGATTCAAACCTGGATTCAATTAGAACTGTTTAGTGATAGGACTTATTTTTTTTTCAATTTTAGGATTAAATTTTGGATTATATTCATAAACCATAAGTCTTATTTCCAATATTTACATTGTTTTCTTGGGAAATGAATTATTTTGTTAAAATATACAAAGCTTGTTGGCTTCACTCTTTTCTCTTGTTATTTTTGTACGAGCCTACATGTAACAATATTATGACCATACATTTGACACAGGATATTGGGAGAGGAAAATGATGCTCCCACATGGAGCAATATCATACATCACATACAGGAAAAGGTCTGGCAATATCAGACATCACATACAGAAAAAGGTCTGGCAATATCAGACATCACAGACAGAAAAGGGTCTGTCAGCAGCTAGCATAAAGTTACAGCCCTGCCATCTTCCAGAGTGCCACAACTAGAGCATACCAGAACTGAATAGTCTACTGGTCCAGTACCTGCACAGCATACAGTAGTACACATAGACTAGTGTTAGACAATCCATCACCATCTGCAGACTCCAATGCTGGCTTGTGATCATTCCCTCAATAGCCAGTGCTGGATTTGGCACCAAACATTCAGCCCCATGCTACATCCTTTCCTGTAGCAGACAACCATTTAGAAGACAGAGATTTTGCTTGTTTATAATACTCAAAGAAGTGAAGGAGAATATTTTTGCCCAGGCTACATCATCAAAGATTCATTGTCTTACCCACACAGAACTAATCTAAGACCAGATTAACTCTTACTGACATCGGCTGACGAGGTTAGGGCAGTTACCACCAGCATGGCATTCAAGTGCAACTGTTGCATATCTGACATCATTCAGACTGTGCAATGGAGGTTAGAGATTACATTTTTAGATATTACCTCAGATATTTCATCCCAAAGAGCTCAGTTTGACATTTTGGGATAGCAGTGCAATAGGCTATCTTCCCAGGTCAGTCACCAGCTTTGTAATGATGTGCTCAATTGGCAGGGGCATAACATTTCTCAAGACTATGTCTGTTCATTGACCAATGCTAACTCTAGTCAGTATCACACACAAGACTCAGAATTGCTTCGCATAAACTAGGAGACAAAAACCCAGGACCACCTGTGTGATAATGAAATGTAACTCTCAGCCATTTGTTTATTCTCCCTTAATTGGGAAACATATTTGAATAAGAAAACAACTTATGGTGTAAACTTTAGTATTACCTAATAATTACCTACCCATATCATAAGTACACCCTCCTAATCCCTCCTCACAGTTACATCCCTGGAAGATCATGCATTTCTGCTCCAGAAGGAACATGATTTACTATATCTGGCTTTAACTCAACTATCCTGGAATATACTACTCTCTTCTGACTTTTGTCTCAGCAAGCAGACATTTTGATTTTGCACTTTTGTTGCTAAAACCAGTCAATAGACATGGTGAACATCTTTTTAATCTTGGAAGTCTGGATATTTAAGGCAGTGGATTTGCTCCTGATGCATGATACTCCTAATGATTAGGTAAGTATTTTCGAAGAAAAGTATTTTACTTCTTTTTCTACAGACATGTCATATTTTCTTTAGGTCTGAAAAGAAAGCCAAGTTTTCTTGGAAAGATGTCAAGAAACACCAACAAAAAGAACAAAAGCAACAGCAACAAGAAAAGAAACAAGAGCAGGACATCAGAAAGAACACTTCTAGTCAGCAGTTATCAGACCAATCAGTCAAATCCACTTGCCCATGGTAAGAGACATCGGCAACTTTGATTTTCCAACCTGCTATTTCCCTAATTAAATGTTATCTGATTTTCTTGAAGATATAAAAGAATTTTAAAACATTTCAAAAATGATGTCTTTAGATCCTAGATCCATTTTACACTGGTCATAGGGACATATTCTCTGCAGTTTAATTTTTAGTCGTTTGTTTTGAGAATGAGTGCATACTGATGAGGATTTTTTAAAAAAATCTTCAGTGTATTAGAAAAATTATCCAGATTCCAGATAAAACACTTCCATGTTGGGTTCTCAAGAAAATTTCACGTTTGGAAGAAAATATTTATAATTAGAAAAAGATGAAAGTAGAACACTGTCAAAAATTTCATTGTCAGGTACTGTGGTATCATCAATTTTCGTGATTTTCATTGTTTCCCTGAACCACAAATTTAAATCCCCAATGAAAAATGAGCCACATAGGATGATGACCCCCCCCCCATTTTCTTACAGTGTTTCATTCCTAGAAATTAACACAGCTACTAGTATTTAATAAATCAAGGTCAAAACTGTAATCTGGTAATTAAATATTAGTTTTACATGTTTTTGTTTTATTTTTTATTTTAACCTTTCAAACAAGAATTATAAGTCGTTTTATATTGTTTCAATGCACATGTTCGATAAGGTATCCAATAGCTGTAATTTTACAGTCACTGCCTTAAATCAATATGTGAGGTAAGTAAGGATAGAGAGAAAATAGAGAAAAAGCATAAGGTATTCAAACAATAGTAATACTGTAAATGAAAGAAAAAAATAATACAAAATAACAGTATATGAAAATTAAATTAATACTTATTCAAATCAATCCTTCATTTGAGTACAACCGTTGTTGAAACATTTAAATCCTTCTGAAAGCACATTTCATTTTATCCATGCATTTTTAATCCAAAAGAACAACAATCCTGTAAAATACTATTACTATTTCTTGAAACACTATTATTAATGAAACACTATGTATATACACTAATTACAGCAGAGTATTAAAGCTCACACTTCACTATTTTTGGACAAAGCCACTGTATAAACATCATGTCAGTCAAGTCTCATGGTACTCACAAATGCATCTCAGGTAAATAATCCCCAAATTGCTGAATTAAACAAGTCCAGCTTTCTCAAAACCACTGATAATTAGGTCCGATCTTTCACTCATTGTCACCTGAGCTGCAATTATCCATTCAGCATGAATTGGCTTGATTAATGAGGTTGCAGGGTTTACTAACACTGTGCACTGGTGGTCACCAGTAACATCATCTTTTTCTGTAACGGCGTCCATGACTTGTTTAGCATACTACTTGTGGAAGTGTGACTTTAATTCTTCTTTGTATTCTTTATTTACTGTTTAAGTCTAGTGGTTGAAGTCGGTCTGTACAAGAGGCAGGCACAAACAAAGGAGTGGTTCCACTGTCTTTCAATTTAGTTAGCATCTTCACACTTTGGTGGGCTCTAAACACATCAAATATTACCACTGCTTGAGGTTCAGGTATATTAATGACATAATGACATAATTTTGCATCTGATTGGCTGACACTGTTAACACTCTTGATGTCAGGTATCTGATCTGATTTTGATCAGATTTGTAATATATGCTTATATCAATAAGATCTTGGATGAATTTGATAATGAGTGAGATCCATACATACTAATGGGGATGATCTTGCATGTGATTAACTGATCTAATTACACACTCATGTGGGGCCATATTTCTGATCCAGTTTTGATCAGACATGAAATATAGGTTTATATCATCAAGATCTTGGATACGTTCAATAATGAATGGGATCTGCACATATTTAAGATGTAATTTAGCATCTGACTTGCTGAGTTTTATGGAAGCCATATTAGTGATCTGAATGTTATTAACTTGGAATATATGCTTATATCATCAAAATCTTGTATAGGTTTGATACAGGTTGAGATATATGCTGATTAATGAGGTGATCGTACATCTGATTGCCTGAGCTTATTAACTCTCATGAAGTCATAATTCTGAATTGATTTTGATCAAAATTGGAATATAGACTTTTATCGTCCAAATCTAGGAAGATTTTGAAAGTGAGCAAGATCTGCACATATTATTGTATATATTTGATTGTAATTCGCATCAAACTGCAAACAACAAAGAGCCTGATCTACTGTAGCATAATGCGCCTGTAAATCAGGGTCTGTTTTGTTTGTTTCACTGATTATTCTTAACAAACTGCACAGACCCAGATTTGCCGGTGCATAATGTGCTGGCAGATCTGTGTCAATGGGGTTTGCAGTTGGACTTTTCCTGTAATCGAGTATAGATGGCAATTAAGCAGTCTTGCATCTTACTGGCTGAACTTCTACCACTCTTTAAGCCAAAATTTTGATCAGATTTTGATCGGACTTAAAATATCAGCTTACATAATCAAGATTTCGCTCAAGTGAGATAATGCATGTGATACATGTATATTAATGTGGTGATCTTGCTTGTGACAGGCTGAGCTTGTTACCACTCTAGTGATTGTATTCCGGATCCAAGTCTGACCACCCTTGGTCAGTACACTTAAATTAATAATATCTTGGATGAGTACAGTTAGAACAAACTCCGTGCATATTAATGAGAATTTTTGCATCTGTGTGGTTGTGCTCGTCAACACTTTATCATATTTATTTATCAGACTTGGTAAATAGTCTTTTGCTATCAAGATATATAATTTTTTTATCATGTGCAAGATCCATGCATCTTAATGAGATAATCTTGAATACGATTGGCTGAGCTTCTTACCACTTGAAATGCTGTATTTCTAGTTGAATTTTAATCAAGATGTTCGATGATCTTCATTAAGTTCGAGACATGTGCATATTATGAGATGCTCTTGCATCTGATATGGAGATATTTTTACTACACAAAACATTGAGTGTATTATATGATTTTAATCAGACTTAGTAAATAGGCAGTTGTCATCAAGATGTTGGATGAGTTTGATTATGAGTAAGATCTATGTATGTTAATGAAGTAATACTGTATCTGATCAACTGAGCCTGTTGTAATGTTGGAGACCAAACTCCAACAAGATTTTGTTCCATCTTAAGCTTGTATTATCATTATCTGTGTCAGATTCTATAATAAGTGAAATCAGTGAACATTAATGAGATACCTTGTGTTTGATTGGCTGAGTTTGTGACCTGGCTAGATCTGGAGACTATTTTTCTAAACTAGTTTCAATAATATTTTATAAATATGTTTATATCATCAAGCTATTGGATGCCTTTGATTATGTGAAAGAACAAAATGCAGCACATTCGTTATGCTTTTATCTTCAGAGAAATGTTGTCAGGATATAGCTTTTGCATTTGACTATTAATATCGATAGAATCTTACTGATTATCAAACTCATCATGATGAGCAATCTCAGGCCCAATTGGACTTGTTTTCCTCGCTAGGGGTTCTAAGAATCAGATGGTCCAGTCCTTTAGAAACCTGATGACTGAAGAGCAGCAAATCTTAGCAACATCACCTGTCAAACAGAGGACACCTGCTGTTTCAAGCAGTCCTCTGCCTCCAGCTGCAGGTGCTCTCAGGTGAGTGATAAATTGAGAATTTTACAAGAGTATTTGTCAGACAGTGAAAATTGTTTAAGAAAATTATGAAACAAATTGAATCTTATAGTGTGCTATGAGCTTGCTAAATTAATACTAGTTGTATTGCTAGTTATTTGTAAGTGATCTGTCTTCCTGTATACAGTGATTCAAAATTATTTTTGTCTCAGAAATATCTGAGATTGTTTCATAATTTTGTGTTGTATATCAAATACACTCACCCAATACAGTTATCTTTTGATAATTCCATTTTTATGGAATATGGATTGTCAGGTTCTCTTAAACTTACCATTCTTGAGTGTATTACTAGAGACATTAAATTGTTTCACAATGAAGCCTTTTTTTAACTGTATTGTTCCCCTGATATCTTGCCCCGTCTTTTGCCACCCTCATTTTTAATCTCCACTTTTATTTGCCAACCAGGCTAAATGTCATCCACTACACCTAATCAATGTCCAAATGATATATACATAATGGTTACAGACCTCAAGCTTCCTTCATATTAGGTTAGTGATTTCAATTACTGGCTGCCTTTAGTGCCATATATACTTGTTTATGAGTCCATCTGCAAACTGCACAGACCCAGATCTACCATTGCATAATGCGCTGGCAGATCTGGATCTGTGCAGTTTGTTAGGAGTAATCAGTAGAACAAGCAACACAGACCCTGATCTGCAGATGCATTATGCTACGACAGATCAGGATCATTGTTGTTTGCAATTTGACTCAACTTATAAGCGATTATATGTGGTAAAGATGATTAGTATGATCTGAACTTGGCTTCTACTTGTCCAGAGAAACCAGTAATGCAGTTGCATTATGCTTAGAACCAGTCACTGACGCGACTGACCACTTTAAGACATTCACAGTAATTGCCAGTTTAATTCAGTGCTGGCAACAAAGATCACCACAAATGCAGTTAGATGAATTAAAAGAAAATTGATTTAAGATTTAGTAAAATTATTGTCTTATAATTTTTTGTAAATAAGTGAGAAGCTTAATTTAATTAAAATTCATTTTATTGAACTATGCATAATTTTTTAACGATCCACTGGTTGAATTGACAATCCTCGATCCTGTTGTTTTGTTATTTTGTATGAAAGTGGATGGGTAATTAGGGAAACATTTTACGGATGATTATACCCCATATTCACAAAACTACTCAACATGGGTATTCATACTCCACTATTTTTTCTGTTTTCATCATCATATGTGATTCTTTCACTGAAATTTATCCTAAAGGAGCAGTCATCAAAATGAATGAGAATGATATTAAAGATGAAGTGGAGATGTGCAATAAAGTTGAAGAAGTCACAGAGTAGTTTTAACATAGCATTATTATATATGTTTGCAGCTGGGGACTACCATCGCCTAAAGTCCATGTACCAAAAATAGATCCCAAGAAAAGTGATCAGAAGAGCAGTGCTATGGCACGATCTCCTGAAAATCCATGGCAGAAGATTAATCACATGGCCCAAAGTCCACCGTCAATTTCAGCCAGTAGCTTCTCAAAAATTGTTAAGGATGAAATGGAACTTAGAGATGTTCTGAACAAAGCTAGAAAGAAGCCCTTTGGACTAATACAGGTATTTAGACAGAAATGGGACTTTTTCTTTTATTTTCATAATGCAGATAACATTGCAGCACCTTCATATTTTTTTTTATTTCATGAGTTTAGACTCTGCAAAATAACTTGACTGGTATCACAGCTGACCTGATGCTTGTTCTTTATTTTTGATAAGAAGGTAGATGAAAGTTGCAATATAGTCAGTACCACAGCTGAAATTATGTCAGTAAGGAAATAATAATAAAAGACAGCAGCCACATTGCACAGAGTGAAATTATCTTAGTAAGGAAATAAAAGACAGCATGCACATTGCACAGTATAATTGCATGAGTAAAATTTGAAAGAGGGTGGGGGAATGGTTTTTGGATTGTGAACATTAAATAATATTTTTTTCTTCTTTTGACCAATCATTTTATGCCTAATTTCCATTGAAGTAGGGTCAATTTTAGGACAACATGTTACTGTGGTATTTGCACTTGTTTCTAAGAGATCACACAGAAAAGTATCCAAATGTACAAAAATCATGCATTAAATTTTCAAACCCAACCTATAAGGCTTTGCTATTCATTATTCAGATTATTTTCCCATTTTCTTCAGTTTGGGGATGGGGTGAAGAGAGTGGGGGAATCCTAATAAATGAACTAACAAGAAAACCACTAGACAGATTCTGTTGCCTACAGTATAGTAATGTACAGTTTGCATATCAACACAATGAAAGTCCATGCCAAGTTTAAATACATCTGGCCAAGAAATATGATGGCATATAATACCTGTTGCTCAAACTGTCAGGGGGCCCCAAAAGTGGTCGATTGGTCTAAAGTACTCTCCGTTACGGGATGCTACCATCTCACCTCAGTCTGCGTGGGTTCGAGTCTCAGATATTTTTTCCATAGAGATACCCATTCCAATACAAATGGTTAAGAATCAATACAAAATGATACTTACCTCATTCAGGTTACTTTAATCTATACCAATCATGAATAATTATTAGTTGTTTGCCTTTTCATTCTTTAAATTGAGAATTAATTTGATGCAGCTGTAGCAGAAACATGCAATCATTTCTGTCAGTAAGAAAGAAAATCTTTTGACAATACCTACTTGTCTTCTATAAATTAAGAAACACAAGTTGGCTAAATCACACAGTTTAAAATATGTCTGAACCCTGCCAATTCTATACTGATTATATTATCTTGTCAACATGTTCAGCAACTGATGACATATATCAGTGTAAAGAAGACATTTTCAGATTTGTTCCCCATGTATGATTTAAGTACTTTACTGATCATTTAGTAACCACAATATGTGAAGTTTCCTTGTTGCTTTGCATCTTGTATTCTTACATCAAGTTTGAGGGCTGTACTTCTGGTGTTTCATGCAGAAAAATATATCACATCTAATTCTGATTGGTGGTTATTGTTTGGTCAAGCAAGAGCAAAACAGTAACCACCAATCAGAACTAGGGGCCGAGTGGTCTAAAGCACTCACTGTTCCGGATCACTGCCATCTCACATCTTTCTGTGTGGGTTCGAGTTTCGGGCTCGACTAATGTGGGTACATGAGAAAGTTTGCTAGTAGCTTCTCGTGGGTCAGTGGTTCTTCCCAGGGTTTTCTTGGTTCTTCCTCCACCAGTTATAATGGCCACCATATATAGCCTATCTTGTGCTGAAAAATGGTGTTAAACCCTACAACAACAATAACCAATCAGAACTAACTGTGACATTTTACACTGCATGACACATTGGAAGTATACAGGTCAATTTAGATACAAAACAACAGAAACTTTGTGCAGAAGTGCCTATTAAATGATTGTAAAGTACTTAAATCATACTTGGGGAACAAATTTTTAATGTCTTCTTTTACCCAGATACATGTAATCAGCGACTGAATGTGCTGATGGGATTTTAAAAAATAGCACGGAATCATTAAGGGGACAGAATACAAACTGCATGACTTGTAGTTATCTTATTAATTTGTAGAAGTGGATGTTGTCAACAATTTCTTTTCTCACTGGTCTGTGTCTGTGGCACTAGTTTTGCATCTACAGGAAGTACATTATGAAGGATTTGGTTTTTAGTCATCTCTGCTCCCTTACTTCTAGCTAAGATTTACTAGCATCACCCCACCATTGACAGACTTTTTAACAATGAAAGGATCATCAGACTTTATTTGTGTATCAATAATGTATTGTGTCAATGGCTGTGTATCATGAATAATATCAATATGTGCTATAGGTGTATCGTTCACCCTTATTTATAAGTTATTGAATATAGCCAAATTCAACAGTCCTTAATATCCATTTTTTTATCTACCTCAAGGTCGATTAAAGTTATTGGATTAGTGTTGTTGTCGACATTGACATTGGAGTCAGTCAGCACATAAAAAACTATATATATATATATATAGATATAGATAGATATACAGCCTCACTGCTTCTCAACCATTCTTTGTTTTGAGGTACCAGACAAAATTCAGGTGGGTTTCATATAACCTGCCCTCTGAGGTGGTGGGAAGCTGGTGGGCTAACATGTACATAGGTAACCATTACATTCTTCATTATGTTTTCATATGCACACTAGTAAGCATAGTGTATTCTGTTCTGATTGCAATCTGTCTGCATATCTGATTGTCTGTTGCCAGTTTTGTTTCTGCATAATAACTCAGGTTGTTAACCATCTAAAGTTACCAAACTCTGTGGATGGCCTGTATTTGGGGTAAGGAAGGAACCCTATCAGTTTGGGTGTTAAAATTTAGCTGTAAAGGTTCGTAGTACCTGTGACTAAAAGAACTAAAATGGATTCTGTACAATAACTAGAGTTTTCCACAATCTACAGTTACCAAAATTTTTATATGTCTTGCATTTGAAGAACCGTATCAATTTTGGGGCCAAAAGGTCAAAGTTCAAGGTCATTATGAATAAAAGAAGACTTATTTCTGAACAGTAACATTAGATATATTTGCATACCTACACCACACTTTATGAATGGCTTGCACATGGGGTATGGACTAAAGCCTATGTGTGCCATTCTGGTATCAAATATGTCTACAGTAGCAACCACCTTAAAAATCATGTTATTTCTACTCCTTCTGAACGCACATATCATCATGGGGTTTTCACTAAAAGTCTTCCTTTGATATTTAGTTTGTCCTTCTAAATGAAAATAGTGCTGATATGATGTCCTGTACATCTGCCATGGCAGCCATCTTGAGAATCTTGTTATTTTTACTCCTCCAACACAGAAAGTCATATCACCAGAAGACTTATAATGTCTTGCTGGTCCTAAATTAAAATGGTGCTAATGTGACATCCACTATTGCCAGCATGGTGGCAATCTTGAAAATCTTGTTATCACTACTCTTTTAAATGGAAAGTCATTTTGACATGGGGTTTTTAATCAGAAGAGTTCATGTGTTGCCTAATTGGTCCTAAATGAAAATGATGCAAATTAAAACTATTGTTATACCCACTCCTACCAAATTGAAGGTTTTATCAACATGGAGTTTTTTACAAGTACATTTCTTATGATGTGTGGTTGGTCCTAAATGAAAATGGTGTGAATTGTTTATCCAATATGGCTGCCACAATGGCTGTCTTGAACGCCTTGTTGTTGGTTGTCCTCCTGAATGGATGGTCATATTTACTTCTAATAATGTCTGTTTGGTACTAAATGAAAATGGTGCCCATCTGACATCCAGTATGCCCATCATAGCAGCTAATTGGAAAATTGTGTTATCACTGATGAATATTTGAGATGGTTTCAGTGCTCAGCAGTTAAAAGGAAGAAATTGTCTTATCTTGCATCCTGGGAAATTCTTTTCACCCAGTAGAGTGTCATCTTTGAGGGACTCTTTCTTATTTTCTGTTTTGCTTCGTTGTGTTTGGTTTCAAAGTGACTCATTCTCCTGTTCTAATCTGTGAAGATGCCAAACTTCAGATGTAGACAAAATAGGGGAGTCTGACATGGTTTTATATAAATTAGATAGGTAATATGGAAGGTTGTAATGTATGAATCAAAATGTTAATAAGTTCCAGTCAACTGTTCCTACAAATTAAAGAAAAATCATTTAAGTCTATGTAATATTATGTTCCTTCAGATGGAAGAGCAGGCCATTCAGGAATTGAGGGATCTCTACAAAGCATCTCAAGACTTTGATGAGTACATCACCGTGGAACGAGTTCCTCAGGCTGCTGCAACTCCATTATGGATGGATGAGAGAAAGAAAGCAAAATGAAGACTTAATGGCTTGTTGGACATGTCCAAGAGCAATATCTGCAAGCCTTGTCATAGAAAAATACTTTATGAAAATCTTTGTATAATGTATAATTTCCGTGTTGGTATTTTATGCATTTTCTCTGTACTCAAGTGTTAGAGTAACCCAAGTTTTGATGTTAAGAAGTGCAATTCAGAATTCTGGATATTCTATGCACTTGATGGCTTTAAAAACGTTATGAATAATTGCTGAATGGCATGTTTGTGTGCAGTATAAAAAATAGTGTGTGATAACCAGTTCAGCAGATTGTATAGGAAAATGATGATTTTCCATACACAAGTTAATTTCAGAATATTCCTCCATCTGGATCTTTGGATGTTCTCTTGATTTAAATTTGTTCTTTGAAATTATTATTACTATTATTATTATTATTCAGATGTTCCAGAAAAAAAAAAATTGTCTGTCAGACATTTCACTGTACAGTCAAACTGAACTTAATGAATTAGGATGTCATAACTTAGTTTAGTCCAGTTTGTCTGACACATATTTATTGAAAAGATTGCTTAAATGAAATGAGATGCATCACAACTATTTAATGAATGTTGGTATAAATCAGATGCATTTATGAAACATTAAATGTATCCAGGCAATTGTTCACGTGTTATTGATAGAGTTGGAGGAGTGAGACAAAATTGTATATAATAATCATGAAAGGTAATGTTTCAGTCTAAAATCGTATTTTAATGGACATATATATATCTGACAACTGCATATAAATAAGACTCTTAATATAATGCATCAAATATATCAATCAGTGACATATCAAAATGGTTAATCTTACTAATTTAGTAAATGTGTCAAATGCCTTCATTGTAGATAAAGATAATTTTGTGCATGTTCTTCATGTATTTGTATGTTTATATATTTAGCATTTAATTTAGGGAAGAAAGCCGGATTTCCAGTTGTTTTGAAATTTTTCTGGTATGTACTCCTAATTGAACAGACATGACTCTGGCCCCAGTTTCACTAAAATTCTAAACAAATCTCTGATTGAGATTTTACATTATCTTGCTAATAATAGTTCAGACAATATAAACATTTTGGTTAGTAGTTGAAATCTTGGAAGATGATGCAACATCATTTGATAGTTTTAAATTTAACACATGGAAATATTTTCTTGAAAAATGAGCTGAGGAAATCCTCAGAACTTTCCCTCCTTTAATGAAAATTCAGAATTGTATTTCTACCTTTTAATTTCTGGTGCATGCTAAGTGTTATGTGACAAAATAATTGTTGCCAAAAATGCAATAACAAAGGTTTTTTTTTTTTGGTTTTTTTTAACTGAAATGTCAATTTAAGGGAGAAATTTTTTGGTGTTGTATCATCAAGATCTTGGTTGAGCTCAGTACATTATACTCTGCCATATTTTGGCTTATGGTGTTTTCACAAGGATGTGCAATACAGGTAAATAATTAAAGTAAATTAAAAACAGCATTTATCTCTTGCATAAAGAGAAAGCATTTGATTCAATGAATCATTAGTTTTGCAGGTATTTTTGTGTTAATTACATGTAAAACAATTTGTTTGGCAATTAATTTTGTTGGCAACTCATGTTCATGACATGTAAATAGATATGTACTGGTAAGAATGATGTTTCTCACATATAAATAATTTGTGGTATTTATAAACTGTTTTTGAGTTTTATAAATAGCTTGCCAATACCTGACTCCAAGATCAAGTGATATGATGGTGTATCCTTGCATCTCTCATCAGTCTATCAACAGTTGCTAGGTACCATGATTATAGGTATATGATTTTGAACAAACTTGTAACTTGAGCTTATATCATCAAGATGTTTGGACAAATTAAATAATGAGCTAGAATCATGCATATAATTGGTAACATCTGATTGGTTGAGCAATGTCTGGTCTGATTTTGATCAAACTTGGGATCTAAGCTTATATCATAAAGGTCTGCTGAGTAGTTCAACGATAAGTGAAATCCTTGCATGCTGTGATCTTGCATCTGATTACTGGACTTGCTAAAACTTTGGAGTCAATATTTCTGGTCTGATTCATAAAGGTCTTCAAGTTCAGTAATGACTGAAATCCACACATACTAATGATGTGCTCTTGCCTCAAATTGACCAAGTTTCTTGCCACTCTGGAGGCAGTATTTCTCATTTGATATTTATCAGACTTTGGATATAGGTTTATATCATCATGATCTTAGACAAGTTCAGTAATTCATCAGCTTTGTATGCTTGTGAATGAGGTAATCATACTGAGTTTATTGATGAACAGATTTTTATCCAAGTTGTTAAAGTGCTTTATATCATCAAGATGTTGAATGAGTTTGATTATAAGCAAGATCTAATCATATTAATATGGTAATCTGTGTCTAATGGCTGTGTTTTTTACCACTGAGGAGACTAAATTTAAATTGGAGTTTCCTTGGCATTGGTAATAATCATTATCAGTGGTTATGGAGAGAGTCATTTGCAGGAGAGATATGACTGTATTAATGAGTTGATTTTGTATCTGTTTGGTTATGCTTGTTACTCATGAGACTGTATTTCTTCTCCGATTTTTACACAGTTCTGGCTAAATAGTGTTTTTATCATGAAGATTTTTTAATGGTTCACTTATGTAATAGAACATTTTAATGATTGTATGGTAAGAATTTGTAACTATAATAGTCATAGACTAGAATAGCTTATGAGATGGCTTGTTGTCCATCGTCTGCCAATCCTTTAGCATAGATTTGTTATTGCTACTCCTAATCTACTTGGAGGATTGTCATGAAACATTACATACACATTCATCCCAAGATCTAGTTGGTCCTGAATGAAATGGTAATGCTTGGCCAGCCCTTTTGAAGATCTTATTGCTACTACTCCTGAATGGATGTCATATTAACATAGGGTTTTCACTAAAAGACTTCATATTATGTGTAGTTGGTCCCAAATGAAAATAATGCTGATCTGGCATGCAGTATGACTGCAGTGGCAGCCATCTTGAAAATCTTGTCATTCCTTCAGAATGGATAGTAATATTGACTTGGAGTTTTCACCAGAAGACTTCTACCTATAGGCATCTAGTATGACCAACCAAGTGGTCATCTTGAAATGATTGTTATTGCTACTGTTCCTAAACATTAAGTCTTACCAGTATGGAGTTTCCACCAGAAGAATTCTTTTGGTCTCTAACTGGTCCTAAATGAAAATGGTTCCACCTGGACTAGGTAGGGCTGCTAGAGTGATCATCTTGAAAATATTGTTATCACTGCAACACATGAATGGATGGTTGTATCAGCATGGGATTAGAATTAAAAGATTTTCTATGATGTCTAGTTGGTCCTTAAAGATAATGGTGCCAATCTGACATACAGTATAGCCACCACAGCACTCATTTTGAAAATCTAGCTATTGCTTCTGAATGGAAATCATGTCAACAAAGGGTTTCCACCAGAGGATGTCTTAGGGTGTCCTGTTGGTTTTAAATAAAAATTGAGCTGATCTGATATCAAATATGGTCACCATAGTCACCGTCTTGAAAATCTTATTGCTGCTCTTAGAAGGAAAGTCATATTTACATTAGGTTTCACCAGAAGACTTCTTATGATCTCTAGTTGTTACTAAATTAAAATTATGTTAATCTGACAACTGATATGACCATAATGGCAGCTATCTTAAAAATCATATTCCTCATAAATGGAAAGTTGTACTTACATCAGGTTTTCACCAAAGGAATAATTATGATATTTAGTTGGTCCAGAATGAAAATGATCTGGCATAAAATATGGTTGTATGAACATATTGAAAATCTTGTTCCTAATTCTCCATAATGGATGGTCATGTCAACATGACTTTTGCCGATCTGGTGGCCTAAGTGGTTAGAACACCCGCCTCAGATGTGGGAGGTCATGGGTTTGAACCCCATCCAAGTGATACCAAAGACTTGCAAAAATGGTACTAGCAGCTGCCTTGCTTGGCACTCAGCATTCAAAGATTAGTGTTAGGACTGGTTGGCCAGGTGTCAGGATAATGTGACTGGGTGGGACATGATGCTATATGTCTGTGGCATGATGCCCCAGTACTAGTTGTTAAAGCTGCCTTAAAAATCCAAATCACACACAAACACACACACACACACACACACACACAACATGACTTCTGATGGAGACCAGTTTGCCATAAATGAATTTAAGATGACAAACTTCCTGCTAAGCCTGTATTTAGCTGATGGGGATTTATGTCACTTTTTCTGGTGAATACATCTGCAACATAATTTTTGAAAGTTTTGTTTTGTTAAAGCTTTTGCAAGTCTTGTACAGTGGAGTATGTGATAGAACAGTGTTCTGGTGAGATGTTTCATTCAGCAGAACCCTTATTCATGTAGTCTGTCCTCTGATATTAAAACATAAAGTAAAATTATTGAATATAGTTAATTGTAATAAAGATGAGATAGTTCATAGAAAAAATTCAATAACAACACAGGTGTTCATATCATTGTACATGTGCCTTTTTTCTGTCTCATAATAAATATCTTGAATTAATCACAAGTATGCACAAGTTTCATATTGTTATGAGTATGCACATACTTGTGTTGATATGAGTATTTGCAGATTTTAAATGGCAGTAGCACATCTTAACTTCCTTGTGTTAGGGTATATAGTATATGTAGTGGTCCATCTGTTCTTTCATTCACACAATCTTGTTGTGTTGCAGTTCTTTATGGATTGCATTGAAACTTGGTTCAGACTATGGTCATCATTTAAAGATACACATACGGACAAATCTTTGTGTTTTCTAGATTTTTGTAGGAGTTGTTGCCCTTTTTGGCTTTACAGTTGGATGCAGTGTATGACACAGTTTTATGAATGCAACTACTCTTGCAATTATTAGTAGATTGCTTTGAAACTTTGTGTATGGTATGGTCATATTCAGAAATCAGGCAGTGGACCAGTCATTATAGTTAGAATAGTTTTACAAGAGCTATGCCATTTTCTTCACTCATTGACTCATTTCAATCATTGGGTAGTTGTGGGATGCAGCAAAGCCAGTGGTATATTTTCATGAGCTGGCCATTTCTCTGGTACATGTAAATTACCATTTTTGTTACTTGCAAATGATGCCAGTAACCTCCCATTAGAGATGTCAAAATTTAAGGCAAGTTCTACTGGGTACCCATCAATTCTAACGATCGGGTACCTGATCAAAGGGAAATTGTAATTAAATGTGAACCTGGACTGCTTTGTTGTAGGTTCACACATGCCAACCCACGAGAGGTATAAGCATAATTATTACTAATATAAGTAGCAAAAGAGCATAAAAAGAGCAGTCTATATATTACATGCCATAATTACAGAAAACTATGAAAAATGTACATTTATTTTTGCTACTTACCTGATCTACAGTTATCTAAGTCCATGTGGATTAGTATTTGTGCAGCATATAGACACAAAAGAAATTGAGGAATTTTTTATGCATAATACTCACTTTAACTAGTCTAGATGTCTACAGTAACTTTTGCAAAGAGTCACGTCGATAAAGCCCATTTATTATATCTAGTGCCATTTATTTTCAGTTTAGACTGGTCTGCTACATATGTGGTATCAAAACAGAATGAAAGTGTGATGCGTGGTTTCACATTCAAGAAACCAATCTGTTTTCTTGGAACTGTTTCATGTAGATCCTATAAATAGAAAATAAGGAAAGTAGACATAGGTCTAACAATGAACACTGGCTCGTATTGTTGTTTCCAATTTAATGATCAGTCATATATGTACTATATAATAATACAATAATAAAATGTAAATATGTTTAGTATGTCATTTTCCTTTGGCCAATGAGAGGGCAGTATTCCATTCATCGAGTTGCACTTGTATATTAAGTGGGCATGACCATGGCAAGCTGTAGCATGGGAAAATGGTCTGGCATTCATTAAGCTATGATAGTAAGCCAAACTTTCGACAGGCATATGAAGTCGAATGCCTGACCTAAGCATTGGTACCAAATTTATTATGGTACGCAAAATCTAGCTTGAAATACTAACATTGATTCTTAAATGGGTTGCGTGAGAAAAGAGAGAAGTGTCCTCCCTTGTATTATTATATAGTACATGCATGATAAGTAAATTGTAAGCAGCGATACAAGCCCCTGTGACAGTAAATAAATGGGCACACGACAAGAGCCTCAACTGTAATTTTATTCTGTGTCTCGATCTGAACTTGGAAACTTTTTTTAAAGGGGTACCCAGTTGTCCATTTTACTACCCAGGTTATTATCAATGGGTGGGTACCCAAGTACTGGGTACCCATTAGCATTTTTACCTCCCATGGGTCAGTTGTTCTTCCCAGGGTTCTTCCTCCACCATTTATACTGGTCGCCATGTATAGTCTTTTGTGTGCTGAAAAATGGCATTAAACCCAACAACAACAACTTGCAAATGTGTTTAAGCAATATGGGTATTGTGTTGTACATACAGGCAGCTTTTATATCAAGCATGGTAAGTGATTTTGACCCAATTGATTTTGCTGAGTTCTCAGTTTAATAACTTGTATGCAGGTAGCACATTTAAAAGTGACTCAGTGTCAACAATAATATTTGATTTGCTTTATTTATTTTGGTGTGTTTATATGTCTCGGTATGCTGATTGTGGATTGTTTGCTTCTACTTGTCTGCAGCCATTAGAATAGCAAGATATCACTTTTCCAACATCATTTGTAAAAGGGGTGGTGAGAGCATCATGTACAGTGTTAAGGTTCTGTTTTGATGTTTTGGAGGTCTCACCCCCCCCCCAATTCAATTCAGGAACTGTATGTTGAATATATATATATATATATATATAAATAATTGAAACTTTTGAAAAAATTACTGTGCGTATAATACCTGTTCAGATATATTGGTACTGTAGTTCCTGTCTCGTAATGTAAACTGAAAACTGCTTACAAGCAATGTTATATATAGATGAGACACTGTTTTCAGAGAGTCAATTAATACACAATCAGGCAGCTTTTACTTGCTTTAACTTATGCATTTTTGTGTTGTAGGCTGTCAGTCAAAATAAGAAATGTGCATATTGCATGAATACAGTTTATGTTTTGCTGATGATTAAAGTACGAGTTGCAGATAACAATACAGCAAGATGGAGTGGTGCTAATGTTTGGGCAGAAAGTGGCAGAATGTGTGATTTTGAGAGACAGGAGTATGTAGTAGCTTAAAAATACATGTACCATGTTTACATGCTCTGCAGCAAGTTTATGGAACGGCAAGTGACTTGTTTGTAGCATCTTGTCCCAAACAGCGAGTATTTTGCAGCCTAGTTCTTTTGTCATCTGTGCAGATTGTTTTGTTTGGTAGTCATTGTTGTTGAAAATTACTCGTTAGGCATGTATGAAGAATGATTATACAGAAATTGCTGTGTGCAAAAGCTTGCCAGGCCAGATCACTTGGGAATGAACTTAAACAATTGAATTCAAGTCTTCCCACATGCTTTCAAATGTTTGCATAATGCATGCTTCTCTATATAATTTTGTCATTTTGGGAATGAATAATATAAATGTTGAGAATAACAGTATTATTTATTGATTGATCATGTGTAAGACTGGTATAATTGTATGTGCTACTGAAATATGCTTTAGCTTTATCTGTATCATACAGTAGCAATGAATGCTGATAATAAATTCTTACTGCATAGTGAGTTCCATGGTCTGTAAATATTTACTTTTATGAAGCAAAGTCATTAAAAGAAATGTTGTGCTCTTGCTGGTGTTTTTTGAATTTTAACACAGGTATAAATGACAATGATAAAATCATTGAGGTATGATTTTGTTATTTTGCATTGTTAATTTGCGATTACAAAGCAGTTTGATCATGGTATGCTTGGTGGGATGTGAAGAACTTTTTCTCATCTAAAGTGATAAATATCTGGTGCAGAATCAGATACTTCAATTGGAGGTAATAAAAATCTTCTAACATGAGCTTGAGTTATCTTTCACACCTAATAAAAATGATGCCAGAAAATTAAATATGTAGTCAAACCAAAGGTAATGGACACATTTATTAGCAGTCGCCTGGTCTCTGTGTCTGTTTCCCTCTCCATCAAATATCTTCTATGAAAGCAGTGTATTAAATAGTTATCTGCTTTCCTAACAAATGACAGTAGTTTCTTACTATTTAAA
The DNA here is from genome assembly GCA_016617855.1 of Megalonaias nervosa. Lineage (NCBI taxonomy): Eukaryota > Metazoa > Mollusca > Bivalvia > Unionida > Unionidae > Megalonaias > Megalonaias nervosa. Next base: position 125,099 of record JAECUM010006977.1, read on the forward strand.
GCAGTCACTCAGGTGTATCAGTCATGGTAATCGAGCATTTGTTTTCCCAAGAAAGGCATTGTTTTTAAAGATGATTATATTCACTGTACTAATCAATCTATCTGTATAACTTTAAATTGGCTAATCATTCCATTGTTATTTTAAGAATTAGAATAAAGTCACAATATTGATTAGAAATATCTTGTTGGGGTATATACTTAATGTAAATCCTCTTATAGAACCCCCCTCCTTTTTTTTTGTATAGCTCTGCTGGTGATAGAACAGAATAGTTTATGGGATGATGGGATGACCTGTTGTCCATTTATCTGTTAGCACAAGATGTTATCACTTCTTAACTAGGTGAATTGTGATGAAACATTACATCCATAGTCATCCAAAGTCTTGTTGGCCTTAAATGAAAATGGTGCTCAGGCATCCGACATAACTGCCACAGTAGCCATCTAAAAATATTATTACATGTATTGCTACTTTCACGGAAAGGGTGTTCAGCAATATATTGCTTGTAATTTCTAGTTTGCCCTAAATGAAGATGGCCATGATCTGATAACCAGTATGGCCTCCATGGCAGCCCACTTAAAAATCATGTTTTGGCTACTCCAGAATAGAAAGTTATCTCAGTATGAGGTTTTCAACAGAAGATTTCTCTAGTTTGTCCTAAATGAAAATGGCACCTATCTGACATCCAGTATCTTGAAAATCTTGTTATTGTTACTGTTAAATGGAGAGGTATATCATCATGGGGTTTAACCACGAGTTCTTTTGATGTCTTGTTGGTCCTAACTGAAAATGGCCTCTATCTAACATTCACAGGCATCTTAAGAATGTACTTTTATGTTGTGGAATCAACTAAATATTCCTGTAGATGATAAAGGTACAATATTTCCCATAAACATTGTCATCAAGAGCTAGATATTGCTGATAAGGATGGATGTGATGACATTATTTCATTGAGATCCACATAGATCTGTTAGTAGAGCATTGGATTCCTGATCAAAGGGTTGCTGGTTTCATACCCATCAAGGCCAGCCCAGGTCAGCTGCATTGGTGTGTGCTTGCAGGACACATGGTACTAATGGTATTGAAAAATGGGAACCAGCCTAGAAATGGGTGAACATTAAATAGAGTATATACGGGTTTGGCTGACCAGGATTGGTTAATAATGTTATGTTTTAGAAAAAAAGAATCTTTTGAGACCTTATCCTAGTTGAAAGTGAAAAAAAATAGAGACATTGTTTTATTGATGGAATTTCTGTCCTTTGACAGTCTTGAGTTTGGAACACTCATTACTAAAATTAGCACCAGACTCTTTGGTGCAGAATTGAAAGCACATGTTCAAACATATGTAGGTCCAGAAAATGCCACAGCTCATATCCTTTCCTCTGCACAGAAACTGACTTCCAGGTTTCATCTATACTGATAAATATAGGTTTGGTCATGAGCACTCAAAAATTTTAAGTTATTTAATTTTTAATATCATGGTGTTTGCATAGGTTTACTATGGGAACTGAATTAGTACCATGATTCCTAAAGACAGCTCCAGCAATACAGCGACTCCACATATGCAGGTGCAATTAACATTACTATAAATGCAATTGTATGGTTCTATTTGTGGATATCAAGCAAAATTAATACCTTTTGTAAACCACAGAGTGACTTTCAGTGGGATATTAAACACGTATTCAGAATACCAACTGTTGCCAAGAAGGGGGGGGGGGGAACAGGGTGCAGATTTGACTGTTAGGTGGAGTGTTTTGCACTTTGGTTCATATCTAAGCAATACATATATAAAATTTATACAATTTACCATTTGTAGAGTAATTATAGTAAGCAATATGATATTTCCTAGTTGTGTTTTGAAACATAATGCTTCAGATATGAGCACTTAGATCTCTCCCACCATGCTTAATGGGGATCACCTCTCATGACTTCGCATCCCACTAATTTCTTTCAGTGAATGTTTTAAAACTTTATATTTTGCATTTGAATGGACTTATGTCTATCTTACTTTAGTTTTAAATTATATGTCCTCTGGGAGGAATTTAAGGTAATTTTTGTGATTTAAATATCTTTTTCTGTAATAATACATGTACATATAGATGGTCACCTTGACCTTTAACCCTTAATTGCATAATATGACAAGGCTGGTAATATATTTCAGTATTAAATTGAAGAGAGATAAATGGTGATATTAAAAACGATGACTCTTATTACATAGCTTTATTTTAGTATTTTTTTCTTATTTCCTTAAATAAAGCTCAAATATTTAAATGTTGCCTGAAATGCACCATTGCTCTTTAGGTGAAAATGAACTTGCAATATAATTTAATATTCACTAATGTAATCTTTGACAAGCAGAACCATGCACATTGCTTACTTATGTATTGAACTACTATACCTAGGGCTGTCAAGAAAATCAAGGGTGGATATAGGACACACGGTACTAATGGTATTGAAAAATGGGAACCAGCCTAGAAAGAAAAGGATGAACATTAAATAGAGTATATACGGGTTTGGATGACCAGGATTGGTTAATAATGTAAGCTATGTTTTAGGAAAAAGAATCTTTTGAGACCTTATCCTAGTTGAAAGTGAAAAAAAAGAGACATTGTTTTATTGATGGAATTTCAGTCCTTTAACAGTCTTGAGTTTGGAACACTCATTACTAAAATTAGCACCTGACTTTTTGGTGCGGAATTGAAAGCACATGTTTCAAACATATGCAGGTCCAGAAAATGCCGCGGCTCATATCCTTTCCTCTGCACAGAAGCTGACTTCCAGATTTTACCTATACTGATAAATATAGGTTTGGTCATGAGCACTCAAAATTTTAAGTTATTGAATTTTTAATAACATGGTGTTTGCATAGGTTTACTATGGGAACTGAATTAGTACCGTGATTCCTTAAGCCATTAATAGATAAACATATGTATTTCTAATAGATCTTGTCATAGTTTCATTCACACTTAATTTGCTGTTGTTTTCATCTACAGTTTTGTTTATTCTGGTCAATCAGTCTTTTATTTTGAGTGTCATGCATAAACTATTAATGTTTATCAGTTATAATCTTTCCTAATTATACTACTTTAAAATTCATTAATTCTCGGGTCTTTAATTTCTTTTTCATTTTCTTGTGCTTAATTATTTAAGTACATCACCAATTATTTAATGCCTCTGTCTAAGAATTAATTTGCTGTTCCATTGGTTGTAATAATTGTTAAATACTTGGTATCTCAGAATTTGTTCGCATGCTCTTGGCTCTGTCTCTTTGCAGTTCTTAATGCTTGCATAGCAATGGATAAAATATTTAATTTTTTATTGCGTCTTGTGCATCTATGCCATTTTTCTTGTTTTCAACAATTCTATTTTTATAACTCTTTCTTGTATATTTTAATTAACTGTTGTTAATTTACTGTCAGCGTTTTCTCTCCGTATTTCATAGCTTTGAAATTATTATCCTCTGAAGTTTTTCGTATTTGTCCACCATTACATTCTTGTACGAACACGATAAGTTGCATCAGTTCATTCAAAAGGGTCACCTAAATTTGTAATATTGTTTAAGTTTATTACACTGTTTGATCAAGTTGTGGATCTCCCATCTCTTCTTCAGCTGGTTCGCCCATCTCTCCAAAATCATCAGAACCTCTTAGTGATATTTCTCCAACTATTTGTTTCACGCTAAAACAATAAGTTCAAATATTCCATGAAAATCTATTACTTTCAATCCTTCATCACTAATGGTGATATTCAATCTATTTATGGTATCTCTTTAAAATTGCTTATACTTTTCATAAACATTGTATGAAACAAAATGGCCTTGAAAAACTCAAACATTTTTAACAGCTAAAAACTCTACTAAGGTAGAAGATCCAGCGTCAAAATAATTGGTATAACTGTTTAGCTGGTCCAGAAAAATGGATACATTTCTAGGTCTGCAAAATCCACAGAGTGTATTAGTTTCAGCAGTTGTCTGAAGAGATCTATCGTTATTAGATCGTAGTAATTAGAGTTGTAAATTGTTATATATTTAGTGTACTATTAGTAGGAGTAACTAAACATTAAATTGTGTTTCAAGCACTTGATAACAATTCTTTCTTCATCATCGTTATTAGCAGTCATTTCATTTTTTCTTTCTTCATATTAATTTCAAGATTATAGAATCAGACTTGAATTACGTAGTTTTCATTGATTCCTGTTGTAATTGCCAGCTAAATATTATATGTAATGAAACGGATAATGTATCATATTTGTTATCAAGTGATTGACCTTTTACTATTATATCCATTTAAAAAGACTAAAACGATGAAAGTCCCTAAGCTGCTAGTTCACTCATTCCTCCAATAATAAAATACAAATCTTGTTTTCAAAAATCAGTATGTAACTCTGTTTCTCATTAACTTTCTATATTGCTTTCTTGTTTCCTAATGGCAATTCATCTTCTCGTATATGTTATAGTCGATAATTTGGTAAGTCGAGTTCCTCACGAGTTATATTATTATCGCTTATTGCATTACCAACCATGACATCAATACTACATAAGTTCCTAATACCGTAGGTGACAAATTCATAATTGTTTGAAACTTTCCTGTATAACATCATTTCCCGAAACATTTTACCAACCAACCCTGGTAACGTTACGCCACAACACAACAGATCCTGTAGGAATCTTATATTATGTTGCTTATCCTGTAAGTTTTTCTAAAATAGCAGCAAAGTTAAGAAGTTCATACATAAGTTTCATAAATACTTTGCAACCTAAAATAATTAACATTCTCTCTCTCTCTCTCTCTCTCTCTCTCTCTCTCTCTCTCTCTCTCTCTCTCTCATTTTCTTTTTTTATTTCATTCGTGTTTGTTGCTTGACCGCTGTTTCTCACTAAATCTTTCATCTCTTTTATTATTTGCTTACTGTCAACTACTTTCGATGAGGGGATTGATTACTTTGCTCACTAGAACTTGAGGATTGTGTGATTCTCTTGCGAAACAACCTAGAGGAGGCGTATCTGGTGGAATTGAAAGTGTTATATGTATATAACTTGAAACATTAAAATTAGGTTTGATGAATATTGCAAACTATTTGTTTGAGTAAGTCTGGAATCATTGGCAGCCTAAAAAGCTGACTTCTGATATCAGCCGGACAGATTATTTATGAGAGATCTGAATATGCTATTTACCATGTGGCAGCAGTGATTGGTTTGTTGTTTGTAATTATGATCAGAAGTATAGAAAAAACAACACAAATGCTTAATAAATGATAGAGTAAGTTCTACTCCACTTCGAAAAATAAAATATGACCGCTTCTTCAGTAATAAACTTATTTTATAAACTCTTGCTTACTTACTTCATGAAAAAAAAAACTATCAATTTTGTTTAATATGTGGTTAAACACATATGATTCGTCAAATGAATGAAAAGCTTCTTTATTTACATTATTCTCTTTACTTTAGCCTCTTTCTCTATCTGTTACCTAATTGTTCTACTATTTGATTGTTGCTTGTATTAAAATCTTTACAACGTCAGTATTTACATCAGTATTCATTTCCAGACTAAATGTAGTAGCATCAGATGAGTTTTGTAAATCTCTTTTATAACCTACTATGCCCATCAACATATCACCTAGAACAAAAATATTCCATCAACAGCAATGTTTAATCTAACTGCTGAATCTGAATATGCTGCTGAAATCTTATTATATTTTTTTGTCATCTGAGTCCAATCTTTTCTGGCATAAAAGTATCATTTTAATCATCATTTTTCCTGTTATTGTACGATTAATAAAGACGTTGTCTTATATGTTCTATTACGTACTTAGCCACCAAAACTACAAACGTCGTAATATCTAGTACTTTGATTTAATATAGATATTCCTTCAGCTTTCATACGATCATTATTTTCTTGCTGAAAAATATTAAGCACATCATATTTTTTATTCATTTGAGAATAATTAATTTATTTCTCCAGCAAATATTTTATCCAATACTCGACTGTTCCATCACCATAATTATAATATATGTTATATGCTTGTAATACATCACATATTGTTTGATGCTTTATATTCTTTAGGTTCATTATTGATCATATGTTTATTTTTCCAATAATATAACTCCAGTCATAATAAGGATGAATATTTACGTCATAACAAATTATATAAAATTGCTTTAAATCTTTATTATTCTTGGCTGGATTAAAATAGATAATAAGTTTTGCATTTAAAAGTAAATGTGGAACCTATTAATTAATTTTACTATAGTATTCGCACACCCTCCCGTTTGATTTACCCACACCTCCTACGGATTTTAAAAACGAAATCATCGATGATGTAAAAATGCAAGACACTTATTCATTTCATTCATCAGTTTATAATTTCTAACCTGAATGTTACGAAAGGGGTCCCAAACACTTAAAACATGTTGGTGTTTTGAGTTAAACCTGAGTTACTTTAGTAACATGGTCGCTATATTTGTATCGGCGAGTTTATGTGTTCAAGTAACAGATATAATGTTGTTCACCGTCTTTGATAATCTCAATAATTCTGAACATTTTGGAGTTACATCTCTTTTAACTGTTATCTATATTCATATTGTTTGTCAATATTTATGATTATATATAACATGGGTCATTTAGGAAAAATCATATTAAATAGCTAATTTTGTGGGTTTTGTAATGATAGATAAGGTAACATGTTATATTTAGATCTTGTTGACGAATTTGATATGATGTGAGTTCAGGTCATTTGTTTTCCCTATGGAAAATCAGGTCACCTGATTTCTGATTGGTTGATCTTGTTGACAAGTTAGAATGATTTGGAAATGAACTTATGACCCTCATCCTGGTTCAGAAATTGTGTCTTAGATTTTTTTCCTATATAAGGGATGTTTACCTGAGTATTAAGTATTCCTATCTTAAATATCAGTCTTAGTAGAATCAGCTTTAGTTGTGTTCAGGTATACGTTGAGAGCATTTATTTATTTCATTTACTCATTAGAACCACTAAGTGTTGATAAACATTATAGGAATAGTTAACTATTTTGGAATAGCTGTGAATTCATTTGAAGACATTCTGGATTTTGTCATTGTGATAAATAAAGACTGTTAGCATATCAAACTATTCCAGACTATTGGTACATCCTGCACATAATATATTGAACTTCATTCTGAGCATCAATGGAACTCATTTGAAACACTATATTTTGGACTTGTGATAGAACTTTAGGACTATTTACTTGCTGGTTTTCTCTTTTTTCTGTTACTTAGATTTAGACCATAGAACAGTAACAGAACACATGTATGCACGAGTTTCTCGTTGTTATTTGTTCAAATGGTTTAAAAATAGTAAACTCAGACATTGAAAATATTGGACGCAGAAGTCACGGTTTTGGCTGAATTAGACTTTCTAGAAACCAGAAATGAACAGTGAGTAGTCTGTCTGCTTGTTTACACTGAGGGCTTCGGTTTGATCTGAATCGTCAGTAAGTTAACAGTGTTCATGTTTGAAATTATAAATTGATAATGAAATGACCAAGTTTTGTGACTTTTTTATATCCTTGATAATTTTTCGTTTTTAAAATCGGTAGGGGTTATAAATAAGCAGGAGGGTGTGCGTGATCCGGATAAGATAATACCAGTACGAGATTCCAGATTCTGACGATGCCATCCAACTGGCCCAGTGTAAATTGCTTGGACAAAATTTTACAGCTCTTTTAAATGTTCATTTATTATTATTATTATTATTATAAGATCTTAATATATAATGTTTTGAATGCAAAAAAATCCATTATTATAGCTAGCTGCGATTGACTATGTCAGATACCAAACACTCCCACAGATATTTTTATATGCATATTGATTTTTATATAAACCATTCCTAAACTAAATTGTTCATTAAAGTGAAGGGAATTTTACATATCTTGTACTGATGTTATAATTAGATATAATTCAGGGAAGTGACTGTTAACTTATTTCCTCTGTTTTTACGATTTATATAAGACTTCGTTTGTCCTATTTAAGTGAATTTAATTAATTCTGTGAATTACTCAATTAATCAACGCCTTTTGTGAGACTCAGTAATTTTTTATTTCTTGAATCTTTTAAATAACTTGTTCTTTTCATGTGTGTGTGTGTGTGTGTGTGTGTGTGTGTGTGTGTGTGTGTGTGTGTGTGTGTCTTTAACAATTTCAGTCATATCGCTACAATGTCTGCATTGTGGCAGTTTATAGTGATGTCTAGCACTTAGGCATCATGAAGCAGACATGTAGTAACATGTCCCACCAATCACATAATCCTGACACAAGGACGAGCAGTCCTAACATTAACTTCTTAATGCTGAGCGCCAAGTAATGCAGCTGCTAGTACTATTTATTTTGTAAGTCTTTGGTAAGACATGACCGGGGTTCGATCTCTCGCTTCCGCGGCGGACGCTCTAACCACTTAGGCCACCGGAGCGGTCCTGTTCTTTTCGTCACAGCTCCCAATCTTGTATCTTAAGGTTTATATATTTAAAAGACTTTCATGTTTTGTTTGAATTAGTGAAATAATCGGTGAATTTTGCTTGATATTTTCACTATAGCATATTGATTACTGATTTGTATCAAGTTTTCAAATAACTGAACATGGTATTTTTGTTTTTTAAAAAATATGACAGCCTAAGATATTTGGAAAACGTTTTCGTCTAGGTTTTCTAAAAAATGTTATTGTTTAAGTTTCTTCAATTTTGAAAATTGGTGTCCTATGTTATTGACAACATTTTTACATGATGGTCTGAGATTTTATCGAAAATTGTGAAAATTGGTGCCCAAGGGTAATGTATCTTAATTAGCAGTCAAGGTTTTATGAAAAATTAAAAGTTATTTGGTCATGCATTGGGTTTATAATCCCATGTTCACCTTAGAAACACTTTATATGTCATTATATAAACTAAGAAGAAATAATAAAATTGCATGATCATAATTTCAGAATCATGAACGGCATTTCACAAAGGGGGAGGGGCGTCAGACACGTTGACATGCTGGTCATATTCACTTAAGTGATGTACTCAGCTTCGTAACAGTGATTCTATTGATCATAAAGAAGGAGGAGACCATTATGTTGATATTTAAAGGTCCCTTTTCTGGCTGTGAATGACTGAATATATATGTTCTTTCATCCCCTTGTGAATAACATGTGAATCCTGTGCAAATAGTGAACATAGGTACCGTTATGACTGTAATATCTAACATATAATGTGTTTTGTACATTGATGAAAATGTTGGTAAAAATTGTGATATGGGCTTGCATTGTTGAAAGCATATATATATATATATATATATATATATATATATATATATATATATATATATATATATATATTAGGTGACATGACATGACGTATGACAATTGGAGTGATGGAGTGGCAATGGTTTGGAGTTTAAATAAGAGCTGAAGAAACAAACAAAACATTTCGAAAGCTTTGAACACTAATTACAGGGATGACTCTTAGCTGACGTGTGCATCATAATTTAAGTCGGGCATGTGTAACTTCCTTCTAGCGCTGGCAGAATATGCGATGTTTAAAGCCACACCATAAGGATGTAATAAAGCAAATAAAAACCGGTCGTAGGCTGAACATGCCTGCTTTAAGCGCTGACAAGCTAATTTTCTACTTTATACAAATACAAGAATCACTTGTGGAATACATTATTTTCTAAATATATGCTATATGTGAAGATAAAGTGCATGTGTAAATGGGTCCCTAATCTGAACCATATTACGTCACTGATAAGATGGAAAAGTATGTATGTACCTAATCAGGTAATTAGATCAAAGTATTGGGCAAGCCAATGAAAAATGGGAGATACTCAGTTCAAATAAATACCTTATGGCATTCTAAATTATGTTTGTAGTTTTTGTCACAAAACTGTGATATATCTATTATTTTTAGTCACAAAACTGTTCTTAGTAGGAGGCATTTCATTAATTATCTTTCCTTGCGTGGGATTATTACGTCACTTTGCATCATAATAACCTGATTAGTTGTTTGACTGATGAAGATTAGAGTTTGTCCTTGCTTATTTCCGCCTCGCCATATACACCGTTGTCTGCTGAATAAAAAAAAGTATGAATCCACTGTGAATACCGACATCAATCTGGACATATTGTGTATCCTAATTAGTCTTTCAACCCAGCAAAATTTGGGAAAGATTATTTAACAATCAACTCTCGTGTGAACGGAGGTGAATAAAGAGTTATAATCGTGTTGAAAACTTCTCGGTGAAAATATGGTAAAATAGTTTTTAAGTTTTTGTTTATATCGTGTTACTTGACTTATCCAAGGAGAGCCACCCCAAAACAAAGGAAACGTCTCTTATCAGAAGTCTAGCATTGTTTCTCAAAGAATAATTGAAGATAACGTTAAGAATCCAAGGGGCAATCGTCGATCACAAAACTTTGTTTTAAAAGTATTACATATTAATGTTTCCAAAAGTTGCCAATAATATCATAGATATGCGAAAACGCTGAATAATCAGTAATTTATACTATAGATATTATTATTTGCAAAATTAAAACATTGTTGACATTCTTAGTCGTTCGAATATCTTAACCATTTTATTGAATAGCGACTATAACCTACAAAAAGAGCTTAGATTACCTGTAGTCGTAAAGTTTACTATGTGACATAATTTTCGAAAGAGTTTCGACTTAATCCCGATCTAAAAATAGAAAAAATGATGAATGATGGATCTGAGACTAGAAACTGTAAATACATAAAAATATAAGTACCGTGTTTGGTTCAATATACCCCGCCCTGTGTTTAATAGTCCTCTGGGTGGGCACTAGTAAGTAATGCATGGTTGACAATCGAGATTTGTTCCAACCAGTCTCAGTAATCTGGATCTTTGGTCTTGTTATGCGTCCATGAAATAAATAGTCCGATAAATCAACCTCCCAAATCTGTGTTGATACTGATGGACGATGTGTGGGCCTGATGTCATCTGTTCATTAAAATGTGCAATTTTGCTACACGCAAATCATTCCGGAACAAACCTGCGTACACTTAAAACACATACCGGTAATTGGTAACAGCCATATCTAGGGCGAAATTCAAAATGGCCACATGATAACAAACATAGGATTTACGCCGGAAATAAAACGTACATGTCACCAAAAGAACCCTTCAGCCGACAGTAGCTCCACAGCCACGAGAAATACCGGAGAGTGTATAAAATGTACACAGATGTGTGCAGCCAAAATTTTCTGCAGATATTTGCAGCTTTTAATGAATAGGTGATATCAGTCCCTAACCAGAAAATCAATATCGTCGCAGGTGAGGGGCTGATCTGTCGGCCTAGAAATTAGCTTACCTTACATTTTTATTTTCGAATTTTATTTATCTGACCTTTCAACCCTGAAAACGATAGGTTTCTTTATTGCCCTAAGTGCAAGCTATCCACAACATCTGGTCAAGGTACTTGTTCCGTTTTTCTTTGAGTCACACTGAACTTGATATGTTACCTTTTGATCCACAAAACAACAAGCTTCTTACATACCTTAAGTGCAAGTCCTCCACAAACGTTGGTCTAAAATTAAAGTTATTACGCAAAAGTTAGTTTTCTTCTCGCAGTCACAGTGACAGTCGGCCAGAATGAACAACATTTACTTCTGTCTCACAGTGAAAGTCAATAAAACCGACAACATGAATGGAGATGCACATGTTACAGAGGTTTCCGTCAACATTTCATGCATTCTTTGTTCAACAAAGTTGATTCGTGCCAAGCACACAAATTGCGCCTTGGAAACCTAATCTGTTCAACGTGTTCAACGACACAGAATCTACAGAGGATGAGGACCTTCACAATGTAAGACTTAACGACCGACAAACCGACAAACGAAATTCAAACATGGGTGTTATTTTAAAAAAATGGATCTTTTACACTTGGGTTCATGGTTTCAAGACGTATTTGTTGGAGTGGATGTACGTCTAAGGCAGATGTAGCACCGCTTTCCATTTGACGGTTAACACTAAGAAACACAAAGCCAACATCGAAGAAACTAGACTCTGCGTGCGACGTGTCGAAGTCTTATATGAGGTAGGCAACCACACCAATCAGACTCTGAAAAAGTATCCCGTACGACCAGTGGAAGCCTGAACTCACCATTATATGCAGAATTCCTAAATGTTCGTTTATTAGCATCGTCAGCTACGCAGCCCTCAAAGGAAATATTCGTCGAATTCTTGCAAATCTCATGGGACGCACGAAGGTTGTATATCAAACCCTTTGAACTTAACTTCACCCAGAATAATTACTTTAAATCCTTCCTGACTCTGTTTTAAGTCAAGATGCGTGAGAGGTACCAACAATACATGCAGCATTTCGAACGACGTCCATGCAGGAAGTTATAGCCTGTGAGAATTTGATTGTATCCCCGTCCAAGACAGACGGCAGACATTTCAGCCTAATAATCAGGACAAGTCCGTGTGAAACTTAAGTTTTCAATGCCTTTGAAGATAACAGTCTGAGAAGAGTGATCCTGTCCTATTACACAGTAAGACATTCATGGAACACGGAGCATACAACGATAAACCACAGCAGCCACATATACAAAATGAAAGTTGTGAAGAAGGAGAAAAAGAAGAAGAAACTGTATTGGTACGAAGGCTGGAATAAAAACAAGTCTCAATGTTTTGTTTCGTTAAACAGTTGGCTCAAAAATCACGTTGCTGCACAGAGAACATAATTATCATTTTCAAATCGATTATCCTGGTCTAATATAACAAATGTTTAATGATGAATCAAGAAGAATAATTGGAGGTTTATTAGGAAGAAGCATGAACTCACATTCAAAATGATAAAGTCTTGAACGAATATTATAAAGAACTGTTTCAGAATTCTAAACCTTCATTGACTGAATGGAGAAGAAACACATCAAAGCTCTCTCGCAGAAAAGTGCCGATACATTCAGCTCTTGACTTACCTCACGAACCAGTTGAAATAAAAAGCCAAATTTGAAATTATTGCCTATCATTATCTGTAAAGTTCATGGGTCAAAAATAATGAATATCTAAGAACTTCATTACCTCTTGATACATAGTTGTTACTCAGCTGCATGGAATCCAGTGATATGTGATAAAGATGAACGTCCTTGTAGAATGTATAAAGATGTTAGAGCCTATGTTATCAACACCCACAAAGTTCAGCAACCGAGAAGCCATTAGGTGACTATCTGCATTTTAAAATGAGAACCTGGTGAGATATTTTGATTATTATGGATTCCCACAAAGTGAAGTCGATATGAGAAGAAATGTTCATTCAACCCCATTTACTAATGTTACATTACAAGAATTTCTACATCTTCTTCATCAACGAAGTTTTGTATTTCCTTTGGAGCATTTACTAACTAGTTTTGTTTTACGTGTTTTACGTAGAAACGAAGAATAATTGGAAATGTAGTTTGTTATTTTTTAGATCTCATTTCTTGAGCTCATAAAAGTTGTTTCCATCGATGGCAGGACTCAGATCACTGGAATCTGTGTCTCTCTTGTCAACGTGAACAACCGTGTTTACATTCATGTTTACATTTTTTGGAATTTAGATTTGTATTTGTATTGATTTGAAGATAAAGAAAAGGTTTGTTTGTTTGTGATTTTTTTTTATTGGTCGTATTTTGAAGATTCTTTTGGATTTATAATTTTTAAAAGACTTAATTCCTAGAATTGATTTCGAATATAAAACAATCCATTGCACACGTTCCGCGTGACAAAAAAAAAGCAATCAGCAGGTCACATCAAACTCAGCTGGCGAAGACTTATTGCATTTCCGTGACTTACATCAGTTACTGGTTTATGTGTGTACTTATCCAACGAGTAGGTAACCCGTCGGTTCGCTTTATTAGGATGAATATATACAGCAAAAGGTGGGTGGGGGTGATTTAGAGGGTGGCCAAAAAATTATGGAACCGGAAAATTTATATTTTGTTAGGAGCTGATTTGCCAGATTTAAGATAATACAGCAATAAGCAATACATGCGTGAAAGCGATAAGAATTCATGAATTAGGATAAAAATTTTATAAACAAATTCATATGCAAAGCTAATTAGGCTAATTTCACATTAACAATTTCAGGACAAATTATTACATCATACCTCTTGCATTTCCTCAAACCAGTCAATAAAATTCATTTCACAAATAACAAGAGAGCATCAACAAGGGAAACAAAAATATATTTCCTATGCCAACCACAGCGTTAGATGGAAATAGAAAGAAAGCGTGTTGTACCTTATGTTATTCTTAGCAGTTTAGTGTGGGTGGACAGACAACGGCGGACACAGGAAATTCATCTTCCGTCGAGATGTTGTCGCTCGTCACGCTTGCCGTGACTTCTGACAGCTCAATCAGACACACTCCTTATCGTGAGCGACGTTCTAACGACAAGATAATCAATGGCTGAAGGTCATGCGATCCCCGGCCATTAACGGTTTATAAAACTTTTATTGAAACTTTACTTTTCACTATTTTAATTTCTATATACATCTGATCGTCTGTTTGATAATCATTTTGTTTATATCTGTCTCATGCATATTCTTCAACAGGTCGCGGACTTTGAATAAAAGATTATTTATCTACTGCTCGTGTCATATTAGGGACAGCAACCAAAGGGTCATTTTGAATGACCGCCTGATTGAGACAACGTATCTTTTGCACTCAAACAAATTTGTAAGTTGCTTGAAATGATCTATAGACTAAATTAAGTGTGGATAATTAGGTATCTTACGAAGTGTGGATAATTAGGTATCTTACGAAGTGTGCATAATTAGGTATCTTACGAAGTGTGGATAATTAGGTATCTTACGAAGTGTGGATAATTAGGCATCTTACGAAGTGTGGATAATTAGGTATCTTACGAAGTGTGGATATTTAGGTATCTTACGAAGTGTGGATAATTAGGTATCTTACGATGTGAGGATAATTAGGTATCTTACGAAAAGCCATATGTTGTTTTGTGCCGTTTTGGTGATACAGTCGTATGCAGTAACGTACATACTGGGGGAGGGGGGAGCCTTCATCATCGCCCCAGGCGCCATTTACCCTCAGTAAGCCACTGGTCGTACAAACCAATAATTAATTTCAAACACTAATAACTTCGGCGTATTAATCATAAATTAATAATAATAATAATAATAATAATAATAATAATAATAACAATATTATTATTATTATTATTATTATTATTATTATTATTATTATTATTATTATTATTATTATTATTGTTGTTATTATTATTATTATTGTTGTTGTTGTTGTTGATATTATTATTATTATTATTATTATTATTATTATTATTATTAAATAACGACAAAAATAATCATTTGGGTTTGTTTCTTTTGTTACCTGCGGTCAAGCGGGTCTATTGTTATTGTTGCTGCTACTTTGATGTTGAACATCAATTTGTTGTTGTATTTTTTTATTTATTTTTTGTTATTGTTTTTTCTTAGTAAGGCACGAGACGAAACCAGGTCATAGCTAGCTGTGTGGACTCGACCGCTGGATGGATTCAGAGGTATTCCTTGCTCTTGGATTTTCGCACTGTAGAGGTTTTAGTTACAGATCCTAAATCTTATTTCTCTATTCCCAGTAGCAATTGAATATCAGTAGCAATTGAATATCAGTAGCAATTGAAGGTACATATATCAGTAGCTTTTAAATTTCAGGGGAAGGTACGTATTCCAAACTATCAAATCGAAACACGAATTCTAATGATGTTATAAGCAATAAGATTCGGATTAGGTGTGGACAAAATTTATGTTACCGATCCTACATTTGAGTATACGGTATCACCTTGACCGTACAGCTGAAAACACGAGATGTCTGCTGTTGCACAAAACAGTTTTAATGGCTAGGTCATAAATAAATGCATCAAGTTTAATAATTTACTTTTCTAGCCTTTGGATAAATAGCTTTGGGAGAAATACTGAATCTTAGTGCGTCTGGAGTTCAAAGAGTTAACGTGTGAACCCTTCAAATAAAACATGGTACATGTTGGACTATCTAACCTTATAAACGATAGTAATTAACCATGTATACGTTTATTCATTTTCAACACCATTGAAATCAGTGAGATGTTTCTAGATACCCATATTTAATATCCTAGGATAGAAAATGACATAATGCAAATACATACATACATACGTATATACGTATGAACATACATACATACATACATACATACATACATACATACATATTCATACATACATACATACATACATACATACATACACACACACATACATACATACATACATACATACATATACATACATACATACACACACGTACACACATACATACATATTCATACATACATACATACATACATACATACATACACACACACACATACATACATACATACATACATACATACATACATACATACATACATACATACATGCATGCATGCATGCATACATACATACATACATACATACATATTCATACATACATACATACATACACACACACATATATACATACATACATACATACATACATACATACATACATACATACATATTCATTCATACATACATACATACATACATACATACATACATACATACATACATACATATACATACATACATACATACATACATACATACATGCATGCATACATACATACATACATACATACATACATACATACATACATACATACATACATGCGTTAGTTGACGATGTATTTCTCTTGTATACGTTCTCGTTTCTGTGTTGTGTCTCATAATCTTGTGATATGTATAATCCGTATTTTTATTAACCTGATGTAATCTTTGCTGAAGAGGAAATGAAGTCATTTAGACAGTCATAGATAAATGCACGCACGCACGCATGCATGCATATAAACATATGTACATGCATACATGTGTTTTGTAGAAAGAACTACATATATGGTTACCCTTGTATACGTTTTCCATTTCCTTTTCTTTACTATTTCAACATTAATGTTAAGCACATAACAGAATAGACGTACTAACATTTTTGAAGTATTATCATCATCAAGCAAATGTTAAAAGATTAGTGCCATGCTAAGCCAAATGCTAGTTAGCTCTGACTACAAATTAGTATGATTGCAGGTTTTGAGATATTTCGTTTTGTCAATACGGTAGCTGACACAGTATTACTGTTGTATTTTTGTCACTTTTCTGTTGTATTTCATGATCTTGTATTATTCTGAATTTGATTAATCTGATGTAATCTCTGTAGACGAGGAAATAAAGTCATACATACATACATACGTACGTGCGTGCGTGCACGCACACACACACACACACACACACACACACACACATACATACATGCATTGAAAGGTTCATATATGGTGATAATGTGCATTTGTTAATCTTTATAGTAGAAAAATTAAAAGCAAGCATTGTCATGCATGTTTACCCTCCAATGATTCAAAGAACTTTACAGGGTCATAATTTTGGTATAATATGGTTTTGTCACTTATTGTAATGCATCTTTTCAACCCCAGTGACGATATATGTACATAATGAAAAGGATATTTATCTGGTACTTTTCAATACGTTAATGTTATGTATATTTAAACTGTACTGAGTGATTGAATTTTGTTGATAATTGAGACTAGGAGTTTGGACCCATATGATTAATGTCATGTAGCGTAAACATGTTTACTTGACTTTGAGTTCCATATACAGACTTGATTCTGACCCTAGAAGATTGGGCATATTTAAAATACTTTTAAAGATATGATCCATTCCGAAATATTGGTTGGTATGGATCTATTTGTGTTTACTTTAAGCTTAAAGTTAATCTTATTACGCATTAGTTGATCTATTCAGTGGAGAACTTAAAGTATGCTGACGTACATCCTAACTGCAAGTTCAGAAACTTTGTCATTATAACCTAGTTTACAAGCATCATGTGGATAGGGTTCTTTGTTTATGTGACAATCTCCAGCTACACTGTTTTTCTTGTACAGAAATATAATGGGGTACTGATTAAGCCACAGTAGAAAAGATGAAGTTTTACTCTCTGTGAAACCTGAACTATTTTCAAAACCTAATATAAAAGGAAAATATTATGATATATATATATATATATATATATATATATATATATATATATATATATATATATATATATATATATATATATATATAAACTCTGTATACCATACCTTGGTTACTGTTGAATACGTTTCAATATATAATTCAATATCATTAAATTTACTTCTCTTTCCTTTTATTGTGGTTTGCGAATGACAATGGAGTATTTAAAATAATTCAAAATTTAAACTATTTTTCTGAGAGAACAGATAGTATTAGAATATTCTGTGTCACATAAAATAAGATGAAACTGTATTCAATGCATACACACAAATCTAACTGATGCAAAGACAAATAGTGCTGGTAATGCAAAGACAAACTACATTCACTAACTGGATTGGTAAAAGACACACAATTCCTACTTTCCTGAAACTGAGATAATCCTATAACGACATAAAAATAAAAAAATGAAAAATGTTCATATTTCACGAAACTCTTAAATTTAAGATGCGTTATGTGGGCTCATTTGTCAAGTAGAGAGAGCTGGCTGTTCAGTACAAGTTCATTTGTATGTGGTGTCTGTAGGATCCACTGATTTAGGACGGGTGACTTGTTAACTAATCTTATTTATTATATTAAGTTATCTGTGTATCCATATGGTTGTGCTGAGGGTGGAAATATTAGATACAACAACAAAACTTAATGTGAAATTAAATA